>CM062827.1:12225843-12336412 GCA_031772345.1 Himalopsyche anomala | reverse complement strand
ACAATCAACAAAGTGTTCCTGAATATCATTGCTAATCACAAACATCATAATTGGTTGATTGAACGAGCAATTCTTGCAGCAAATAACAAAGATGTGGATCATTTCAACTTCACAATTCAAAATCAAATCGTTGGTCCACTGCATTCTTTTAAATCTATCGACTGTTCCACGTGAATAACATCATTTCAATGTAATTAAAATACTTTTCATTTTTAATTTTGCACATTTATTGAACTTAATTCATTTTGAGTATTCATTCAAACTGAATTTAACTCATCCAATAAATTAACACAACATTTATTGATTCTGAGGCGGTACGAAGTTCGTCGGGCCAGCTAGTATATATATATATATCATTCTAAATTTTCTTCGACAAAATTGAATTAAAAATGATAAAATCGTTCCCAATTGGACAAAATACCCTGTTTTAAACAATAATTATAATAAAATTCAGCGTAAAATATCCCTATCCGAGTACCCTAGTTGTAACATACAATAACTATTTTAAAAAATATTACTGTTTTTTTTAAGTTTTATGAAGTTTTTCTTGGAAAGCTATTTAACAATATAATTTTATTTTCCAAAGAAATAAAGCAGCACTAATGTATACAATATTATAGTTACTTTATATATCTTAAAATAAGTTTACTATATGTAAAGTTGTTTATTATAATTATTATAAGATAAAATAGAAAACGAAAATAAAGGAGTTTAATTTAATAATCTACACAAATTATATATCTATAGTAGGAGTGAACTGAAAGTGAAGTGAGTTAGTGTATACTGTATAGTATCATATAGATATTCCTCGTATAATAATAAATTTATATGCATCTCACAATTCCTTTTAGTAGTTTTCATAATATTTCAGCCTCATACGTAGTTTTTTGTCCCAAAAAAAACAACGTGGAGCATTTTCCGTCGGGGTTTTAGTTTTATAAAAAAGTGACAAAAGCAAAAAAGTAAGCTAGAGCTAGACGAAACACGAGCATAACTTTCTTTTTTATCTGAAAAAAATACTGTGTACGAGGGATACCTTATCATTTCAGCGAGTTATTATTAGCTTAGCTTTTAGCTACTTTAAAAAGAGTCGTAATAAATTGCAATACTTTAGTATATTTGTTTAGGCTAACTAGAAAAATCTTTCTTATACCCATGGTCATATTATAAACGCAAAAATACTTTTGAAAAAGAAACGATAAGAAAGAAAATAAATTCTACGATACAATCTATACCGTTGTGAAACTTTGGAAAATGCTGAAGACTTTTTAATGATAATCATTTTCATCAAATTCATTTTCTTATTCGCACCAAGCAGTCAGTGGATACAAGCGAATATTTTTATATCACTTATGATTTGATTAATATTTCAAAAGACTGATTTCCGTATCCTACTGAAAATAACTTAAATGACAATTATTAAATTTCACACACTTATAATAAACTGTTTCAAATACCAACTAACAAACAAATTATAAAAAACTGGTCAATAATAAATTATTCTTATAAAAAACACAATATTCCTTTGTGCTTTATTTCCACTTTGATTTTTTAATTACATGTTAGAGGTGTTCAACATTTTAATTTGTGTAATTATAAGTCACTTCTACTGTTATTTGTAAACTAATTTCAATGTCAATTATTGTTTACAGCTTTTCATTTCATTTTTTTTTTGTATAATAGCACTGTTAAGTTATATTTCTTATCAGTTGACAATACTAGTCATGAGCGATACCGGTCCTGAAATTTGTAAATAAAGTGTTAATAAATTACAAAGGAATATTGTGTTTTTCTTAATATAATGCCTTTCCACCAAGTATTGACAGTAAACACCCTAAAAGTGATCAATAAATTATACGACGTACAATTTTGTCCGTAACACATGTATATTATTATATTTATATTTCGCAAAGTAGCATTAACAAAATGAAAATTTTCATTTACTCAAAAGATTTTTAAAAAGACAATTACAAAGAACTCTCTATCTTCAAGTAATTGTTATGTCAGAAGAAGATAAGGGGAGTTGAAAATGTTATTCTTGAATGGCTTTAAAAAAGCTTTTCTCTCGTTCCCATTATCTTAACATAACCTCTGAAAAGGAACCTTGTGTGAGTAGGCGATACAGTTCCTTATGAAAATATGTCAGATGCGTCACTTAATACAGTCAAATATTAATTTAATTTAAGTGTTAAACAATGGAAATTTGATTTATCTGTATTTCCACATGGCTTTCATTTAATCATGTCCCGAAAATTTCTCACACAAAATCATCAAAAAAATGCAAGTACATATTCTTTTTATCGTTTTCTTGCAACTGAGTGTTCATTTTATTAAGTTTTCTATATTTATCTGGGTTAATGTGGAATACGTATGAGCTGGAGTATAATCAATTTAGGCGTACAAAATGAAAGAAGATATAGATGAATCATTATAAATATCTAAATATTCCAATTTTCACATTTATTTCGAGATCGTCATACCTTTAAAGTCACTATCCGATCAAAACAAACAATATCCTCTGCAAGGACTTTTCGTGGACTGCATTAAAGAACAATCTATAATCAAGGACTATTTAAAATGAAATTTTTCGCTCAATTTTGGGTTAGTCCTGCATTTATCGTTTGATTTTTCTGGTATTTTCAAAAATATAGATCGAGAATCAACTGTTTTGTAATTTTTCAATATTTAATGATTTAAATATAAGGCAATTGACTTCGTATTTCACTGTAATGTTATCCTTTGGTTTGTTTTTTTTTTCCAATAAATTAATTAACGTCAAATTCAATGTCTGTCTCTAATTAAGTAAAACTTTATGCTTATAACGGAATTGACAATGGTTTTTGCTGCTTTGTTTTGTGCATGCTAACTTTTGAAGACGGAGGTTGATAAACCCCAAGGGTATAAAAACCCTTGTATTGGCGCAACGGGGTTCTTGCTCGAAACGCTTGAAGTAAATAGGAAAAAACAGGGAACGTCTAGTAAGCATGGCAAATAACAATATTTACAGTATCTCTTCAAATACTCTGGTCACGAACAAGATACCTTTATATACGTTATTCATAGAATAAAACACTTCGTATTGATTTGTGAAAAACGTTTCACAGAACAAAGGAATCGACACAATTAAAGCAAAGCCAGTTAAGATAAATAAACCGTTGTCGTCTTTTCGTCAAGTTAACATTTTTATTCACTGCAATTAATTCCTATCAGTTTACTGATTACATAATACCTCAAAATAATTGTATGTAAATTATTGTCATTTTTTCTTTACCTGTCAAACATTTTATGCATCGCATAGTTACTTAGGAACTTACCATGTAATAATTTTAATACAGTTGTCTTTAAATCAAAAGTCTTATTACTGAATGATTTGCGCATATTAATTATCCATGATATCTAAAGACATATAAACTATTAAAATAATTTTTAATTATAAATAACAGGAGCATTCTCTGTTGACAGAATATCAATTGAATGTATTTACGTGATGAAAAGATATCATTGATGTAGAAATTAATGAGTCAAAAATGCAAATGCAGTAAGCTTTTTTGTTACTACACTAATGTTAGTGTATCAAAATAGTAGTATATTAGATTCGTCATATTGATTTATATAAATATTCGACTTATTTATTTTTATGAAACACAATTTTGTCCTCTTGACTTTTTGTTTAAATCATAGTGTTATCATAACGTTGTACAGTTTATACGGATTGCAGTAATAAATATCAGAAATATGTATACATATAAACACTTCTATAAAAGATAAGTATACAACGACTTCTGGTCCGGCAGTTTAGTATAGACATGTAAAAACTCAATATCGTGGGCATTTCTCACATAAAAACAAAAATAATGCGTTAATGGGTTATTTTATTATATTACTTTCGGGCATTTTTATGAATCTCGTGTGATAACGTTTGACCTTAAGGGGTCACGCAAAAGGAAATAATAATTACGTAACGATATTTTTATTACGTAAAATGAATTACATTATTAGTTTTGAGTTCGATTTGTTACATTTATTTGGCTGCGTTATTTGTGGCATTGGACATTAACCACAAAAAACTAATTTCCGTGTTAACCAATATATTTTACGCGCGTACGTATCAGATGAAAGTAATCAATGGCCGCACTAATAAAAATGTTTATTAACATTTCGGCATATTTATGGTCAGTATAATATTTATGTTTGTCACAAACAAATGACTACATTTTTAATTTGAAAAAACACAACACAAAAATTGATCTGAAAAACGACATTTTTTCATTTCTGTTATTTTGTTACGACTACGTTATTAGATTTGTACCATGTAAATTTTAATTCAATTCATCTTATTTAATGGTGTATATTTTCTATTGATCCTCCAGTTTCACTCAACTCAGAATAATCAAAATTGGAAGCAAATTTTCAGTTATGCGTAAAATTTTGGAATCTATTGGGTCCAGTAATCAGATAATTAAAAAAGTGACACAAAAAAATGCTAATGCCGATTAACTTCTAATGATCAACAAAACGTTGGTATTGTCTGGGTCATTACACGAATATTTATTAATGTCCTACTACTGGACTCGATGTAAGTATATTATCAGTAAACATCAGATGCCTGCTCCATCTTACAACAGGCTATTTGTAGTTGTCTAACTAATGAACTGGAAGGTCAATATAATATTCAACACGTTGCTCTTTTTACCTTTTTCTTTTATACAGTTGGTCAAAAAGTGTCGCCATTTCACATAAATGCATTTTTAAATTGTAGACAATGCTCACTATTTGAACAAAACCGGTCTTAATGTTTTAAGAAAAAATGGAATATTTACTAGCGTAGCTTATTAATCGTGTAAAATAATTAATTAAAATTCTATATTCTTCCATGTTGGAAGGGCAAATAAGTTAAAAAATATATAACTATTAAGAAGCTAAAAAATTTCTAGTTTATCCATTTTAGTATACTACATAAAATTAATCCAACATGACTATTAAAATTATTTACAAAATTTTATGATAGTCACTCATATAAAGGATTTCCAGTAATTAATGTATAAATAAACACATATTATCCAATTTATTACAGCCGCACGCAATCTTGGAACGAAATTCATTAAATGTACATTAACGCAATGTACATACATTCTTAAATTGTAAGATAATGAAGGAGAATTTAATGTATAATATATTAATCATATGTCTTAGTGATTTGAAAGATTTCTTGGCAGGATTCTCTTTCGTGCAAATGGAATTAAACAATGTAACACAGGTAAAACCTATACTGATACATCATTAATTAAGTAAATAAAGCAATTCAAAATATTTAACGATTAAATAATAATATTAAACAAAATTCCATTTGTGTTATACTCGACTTGTCAAAATTTTACAAATAGAAATTAAATGCAAAGCTTTGTCAAGTAAACATGTGAAGATATTGTACAATCTGTAGAACATCGTTTTTTTCAAACAAGATTTATAATATTTTAATTAGCATAACAGCTAATGCTAATTTTTTAATAATGTAATTATGTAAAAAAAAAATCAACAAGAACAAATCTAACATTTCAAATCTAGTATGTATTAATTATCTTTATAAATTTTTCGGTAATATGAATTAATTAAATACATATTTTTTTAAAACTTGTATCTGAGGATAGACAAATTTCAAAATACTGTCATCAGCGGCTTATATTGTATAAAAATAAGCATTATATAATGTATTACTTAGATCAGGGCTGTTCAACTTCGGGTAACCAAAGGGCCGCATTTTAACAAAATGTGTTCGCGGGCCGCACCAAAAATAATGCAGTTTATGATTAGGGTACCTTCTTTCTGGTGTCACATCTGTTCGTATAAAAATGGTATGTTTTCAAATCGCACAACTCCAGCTAAAGATCGGATCTTACATTTTTAATACTTAGAGTCAAAGTTTGACTAAAAAGTAAAATATCTTGCTCAATGTTTCCAAAATCAATTAAGTGAATATATAGATAAATTAATGATAGGTCCCATTACATTTGACCGTGTTATTTCAAAATCGTGTAAAAAATAACCCGTGCAAAAAACGGATCACGTCTACTTGTTTACAAAAATCTTTTATTTTGAAATATTAAGGTGTACATGTTTTATTTTATATGTATGTAATTTAAAAGTTTATGCGATATTTGACCTTGTTAATTTAAAAAAATCTTTGTTATTTGACATACAAGCTGCACAATCGAATCAAAATTTTCATTAATGAGCCTATTTTTATGAACTGATTTATTCACCTTCATAAGCGAAAAAGCTTGCTTAAACATGATTTATTTGAGAAAATGTATATTTTAATTTTTCGAAAAAATAATTGAGGGCCGCAAAAAAAGTGTAACGGTCAGCGAGTTGCCGACCCCTGGGCTAAGCGGATGCTTAGACGCAGGCGACGCACCGCAGTGCGGCGCTGGGCGGCACAGATTTTGTATTATAAAGAAGAAGCACAGAGCCGCGTACGCTGCCACGCATACATACGTTTGCTCTGCGCTGTGCTCTGTTCGATTGCGAAGCCGGCACAAAATCCTTCTTGATGTGAACTGGTTTGGGCGTATTATTTTAATTTTTTCGCGAAAACGACCGATAAACTAATTGAATTAGTGCAAACTGAACATGTTTTATTGTGGATCAATGTGCTATTCGTATGTCACTTGGTTGAACAGTAATTTACAGATCTCAAATATTTATTTTGTGCAGTGGTAAGTTTTGTATTGTAAAAATTTGAAATTTCATTTATATTTGCTTAGAACTTTGTATTTTATTTGAAGGCATAAGAATAAGACATAAATAAGATGATTCTCATTCGAATTGTTGTGAAAAGTTTGGCCAAATTAATTTTTGAATTCTTTGTGTGAATATCTTACATAGTATTTTCACACTATACAGACAAACGTATTCTTCCTTTGGAGATAAAAAAAAAACTTAAAAGCACAGTAAGTGGCTTAAAAAGCTCTGGCAACGGATAGGAGATCATTACTTTTTATGTCACGTAAGTGTCACATGCATGCCGAACAATGCACAAGATTGAAAAACGGCTATAATGAAAAAAATACAGGTGAGAGGTGCACTTGATATATTACTTAACCAAAAGTTTAGTTATTTTTATATTAATACGTATTGTAAAAACATGAATGTTCTTAATGTACCTATTGCCTTAATTTTTGTATTTTTATGTAAAGCCACATGTATGCACAGTCTAAGAGAGCACACATACACTCTCTCTCTGTCTACACATGAAGCGAATGTTAACAGGTGGAGTGCCACCTGGTACTAATATACAGAGATGGGCTGGAAGGGGCTCGCAAAGGCTCGCACGAGCCCCTTGATAAATTTGACTCCGGCCGCCGAGACCCTTGTTAAAGTGAGAAAAAATATTATTCCTATATAAAATCAGTACTTGTCTACAATTTCTGGCATACATATTATTTACGACATTTGGTGTAAATTTTTAAATACAACGAATTTATAGCGATAAATCAATTTCTCATCAAATGATTAACTTATTAATATTTCAACAAAACTACTACAAAATTTGTAACACAATCAGTGGAATAACAAAGTTATCAAATTTAATTATATATGAAAAATTAAGTTCCGCAAATTTATCGAAAAATCTAAAATATCATCAATATATAAACCATAATAAATCTATTTTGATTTCAGTGTACAAAAATAAATATATAAATAATATATTCACTGCAATGACAATTTCATTCAAATGAAATTGTAAGGTTAAAACGATTTAGCGTGCCCCTCTGGACCTAAAATTCTCCAGCCAATAAGTAGCTTGTCAGGTGAGTTTCTATTCATTCCCGGATTTCTAATCCTATTCAATTGGGACTGAAAAAATATTACAACGAATAACGTTACGTGCCAAGAATTCAAATGCCTGGCTTAAATTTAATTCCGTGGTTAGAGATTTATAATCACTACGTAAAATGAAATTAAAACCTAAAATAAATTCTTATAGTAAAATTGTTACATTTTTTTCTTCCACTGCCAAATATTAGTTATGTAATATAAATACTTATACTTTTGTACAAGTATTATCGAAGTCATAAAAATACTGGGATCAATTTACATTAGCTTATAAATTTTAACTAGGATATTGAATCATTGAATTGCAAAAAGCACTCTGAAAGCTTTTTCAAGTTTTGAGCAAATGACGAAAAACTGTTATGCGTACATACTTTACATTAAATGTACTAATTTTTGGCATTGTCTGTGTAGGTGTTCGCAAATTTAATATAACCATTTGATTTATATGCAAACAACGTGTATCAAAAGTTTGTTTTTTTTTGAAATTCAGTTCTCAAACTGTTTCTTCAACAGATAGTATGGAATTTGAAGATCTCGCCATCTTTACTAGATAGGATTTAAACTAAAGAAAAATATAAGTTGAGTGTCAAGTCCCCCTCTCACAGGGTGAAATTTAAATTTAACATTTGAGATCTTGCAAATGTGTGTTTGTGATGTCTTTTCTACTTAAGTGGATGTCTTGTGTTATTATTATCTGTTACTCTGTCTTATATTTATTTTTAATAAAAAAAATACAGAATTTAAACGCAGCATCTTAACAAAAGCTCTTTCACGAGACACTGTGAGTTGTTAACTCGAAATCTTTCTTTGGCGATGATATTTAAATGTGTGTGAAATTTATGTATTACGCCTACATTCAAAGAGACCAGTTATTAATATTGACGTAAAAAGTACGTGTAGACTATAAACAATTTTGACTTTAGAAAATCTAGCATCGTAGCTACGGTCCAATACAAAGTATTCCTGATAATTTAAAACTTTTCTTTATTACACTTTCATAGTCCATACTCACCCGCACAAGGATTTTCTTTTTCTACAAAAAGCTTTTATCTGACAGGATCTATAGTTAAACAGTACTTATCTTAGCTAGAAAATTGCGGAAAAGGGGAAAAAATCATTCCATGAAAAGATGGTACTGTACACCTTCTAGAAAAAAAAAAGCTGGAAACAAAGAGCCTACGCAAACTTTCATGAAATGGTGGAAAAAAACAATGCGTCCCAAAATTCTAAAATACTTCTCAAATAAAGAAGGGAAAATGTATGCATTACATTTGTTGTCATATTGCTGTATAATGAAATAATTTTAAGACAGCAAAAAAGTCTTTTAATTTTGTAGCTTGATTTTATTTACCCCTGTCCCTATCCCTGTGGAGAATATGGACTCATAATGAAGGTATCTCAATATAAGTTTTTTAAGAGAACTTTTTGTTACTCAGTTGCTCAACCTCTATTTTCAAAAGAGAGTGGTAGAGAGTGGGTTCCCACAAATTTAATTCCCTGAAACATAGATTTATCAATCAAGTAACGTATTTTTAATAAAATGCACCGAAGTATATATGAAACAAATTTTCCACCCTCCCCCTTATCTGATTTAGATAAAGTAGTTTAAAAACTAGCTAACTGTTCGTCTGATGTTTACGAAATCATTCTATTATTTTTTATACCTTTAAAGGTATTTTAATCATAAATTCTGTAAATTTAAAAAGAATTTATTAATAACAATTTTTGTAAATAAACTTTTACCAATTTCCCTCATAAAAAATCGTCGCTGTAACAAAATCTGAAGTTTTCACCCTTACGCCAGTAAACAAATTTAATGATTGGTCCCTTAAAATAATTAATAAGCATTCGTCACTGCCAATTTTTATCGAATGGGTACCTGGCAAGTATAATATTCCCTAAGTCAAACAATCTGCCGGCGTCTTATCTCGCTTCTTCTAGTTGAATTAACTTGAAAGTTATCTAGGCCTTCCTCCATTATTTGGCTCCTTACTTTATATTCAGAGAACCAGTTCGACTTGATGGCACGGAAAGGAATTATTATGCGTGATAATACCTATTTTTTTACTACATATACAACGAAAAGATTATTATCTATGTGTAACCCGGTGCATTTTAATATGTTGTTTATTTTAATACTTGTTTGAACGTTATCTTACAAAAGTAATGAGTTTTTTTTAAATTTAGATACTACTCTTTACTTCAGCATACTTAATTAAAAATCTAATTATATATGGAAACGAAATCTAAAAAACTGTAATCAAACATAGAGATAAACTTTTCATTTGTATTGTAACAACTAAATAAACCAGAATATTTTGAACACATTTATTTACTAATTTTTCAAATTGTATACCCAATGATATTAAATCAGAAGAGAGTAGAAAGAATGATGAATATAAAGATTTTTAAATGTTACGTGCAGTGACGGATTAAGCACATGGGAGGCCTCAGGCGCAATAAAATTTGGAGGACCTGTTTTACGGATTATATAAAAACTTCAGAAAATTCCAACTTAAATAGTAAAAATATTTAAAAATCTGAACCAAATGTATTATATTATTTTGAGGCCCCTAAAATTCGGATGTCCCAAGCGCGTGCCTCATTTGCTTAATGAATAATCTGCCTCTGATTACGTGAGTCAAAACGATCGATATGTATTCGTCAAAATTGTTTAACAATCTATTTTGATTTGTAATGTATCTTCTTAATTTCTTCTGAATATCCTGGAACATATTCTTCCATTTTTAATTATGTCATAATTCACTTAACGCAGTTTCCTTGTACGCGGATTCTTTCAGATTTCGCGTGCAACGAAGTTTTGGTGTATAGCTATAACGATGATTCCTATAAATAATGTACATATTATTCTGTGGCTATTTTTTCATGCCAGCTTTTATACATGTATTTATTTTATATTTTAATTTATATGTCGGGTCCGTGGCGCAGCGGTCAGCGTAGTTGGTTTCCACGGCGGATAGCACGGGTTCGGGTTCGGTACAAACTGATTTTAACTACACTTTTTAATCGATTTCTGTTCAAAACAGTTTGTGATGCCTTAAAAATCTTTCCCATCCTTCCATTACTAAAATAACGGAGGTTATATAAATAAATAGTGAACCATTTTACCTATCCTTCTATTCTTACTACTCTCTTTGTAAAGGAGAGGTTGAGAAATTCTCTTCCTCTACATTAAAAAGTGGACATGGATTTAAAAAATACATTTAAATCATTTATATTTTCTTGCTTTCGTCTTTTTTGATAAATTGAAAGCGTGACTGTACTAATATATCGACCGTGGAAACGAAAAAGGACATAACCCACAGTTTTTTTTTCGATAGTCACAATCTATACCACTTAATTCACATTCTATCAAAATGAAGTGAGCTGAAAATGCCAAATTAGTATCTAAATTTAGCTTTTAAGTTTAAAAAAGAAGAGCATGTAGAAATTGCGATCAATCAAAAAGACTGAAAAAGGGTGTATTTTGAAAAAACATATTTATCAGATAAAGTCAATTCAAAAACAGTTTATCAGATTCCATGCACTAAAAGTTAGTGTATATTGCATAATTTTCGTTTGTCCCAAAATCATCAAAAAACGTTTTTTGTGTCTTATGTAAAATTTGTTTTGTTTGGGTTAACGTTATTTTTCCTTTCCACAGTCGGTATGCATTCGAAAATCTGATAACGATTGTACTGTAAAGTGTAAACTCAACGAGATTCTATCATTGATTGAATCCACAACCATCCATCGATCGAACATATTTTAGACACAAGTACACGAGCTTTATATAATAATATCTTAAACATGCATTAGTTGAATTAAATTCGTATTGATACTTGGCGTATCATCAAGCAACATGAGTAAACTGAAATAATAATAGTCTGAATAAAAATAGTACATATTACACTGATGTTCGTTTATAGATATTACTCAATAGATGTTTTTGAAACGAGGTTAGTTTCGCAGATCATCGACAAATATATCACATGCTAATATGCAACAAATTAATATATTAAGCATACAAAACTAGTATTCCATCTTTCCTGTAAAGCAATTCTCAATTAAATCTTTGAATGGAATTCCGTTTTTTCGCGATTCCGTGTGGTGACCCTTCTTTATTTATTGGGCAGCACAGAAAAAATTATAACTATTTTCTAATTTTAATTTTGTTTATTGTAATCAATCGTGAAACACTAATATTTTGTTTATTTCTATAGAATTTGATCGGCACAGAGACTTATTTTTGACTCAACTGGACCCGATAGAGCGCAAAAATTTACAGCAAGTGCATATTTAACTCCAATTTCGATATTCCGGAGTTGTCTGACTGATGAACAAGACGATGTTGTGCTGATCTACGATTATACGAAACAATTAAAATAACGAGTGACAAATCAAAAAAAAAAAATCCATTGGTTTTTAATCTTTATTTATAAACAATATTAAATAGTGGACCCGAACCGTCAGAACTCTACCACTGTGATTTAATGACACGTTGGAGTTTTTAAATATATATATATTTTTAAATAATAATAGATGGTTTCGATGCTATTATATAAAAAAAATATGAAATATCACCGATAACAATTGGATAGAATAAAAAAATGTAGTTTTTAAAACACAAAAAACGGATTCCAATTCTATTATGTCACCCATTTTTAACAATAAATTTATTTTACTAAGCCTTTCTCTGCATACGAACATTTTTCACGCTTCACTCAATTGACATTTTCTGCTTCAAAACAGTTAGCTTATAAAAGTAGTTTTTTTTTTTTCAAAATGAATTCAATTTGCCGTCTAAAAATATATTTAGATTGGAAAGTTTACCGTGACCTTATAGTTTTTTCATCAATTCACGTCGCCATTTGCCGGCATATTATTTCGCATACTATGACATTCAAATTGAAAATGAAGCAGTTCTAAATTTAAATAATTTATGCATTTTTGTTTTATGTGGGTACGAGAATTGTACCTACTCACAGAAAATAACATTCAATGCGTTAGAGCTCATAAATCTGAAGGTTAAAGAGTTTTTGCTGTTTTATCTATCTACGTGTGTAACGAACAATAGCAAATTTACTACTAAAGATAGAAAAAAACATGGTTGCATAATTTTCAAACATAGAACAATTTACTGCAAAAGGAGGTGAGGACGCCATAAAAAATAATTCCGTATGATCCGATGATACATAAAAAGGTCAAACATTTATTATATTATTAATTTCACAAACTTGATGACTTTAATTTAAATCTAAGAATACTATTTTTTATTAGTTTGTCGTCATAAATAAGGCCTTAATTAATTAGGACTTTAATGTTACGTATTATGTACTATTATGAAATAAAACTTTTCTTTCTAATTTTAACTATTGTAGAATGTAATGAAGAATAAAATTGTTTACGTACGCGATGTGTGTGTATATATTTTTTTAACTAAGTTACAACTAACTCTCCGCCAGCGAAGGGGGAACTTATCACTACAGTAGCTGCTCTATGAGAACTGCTTGTTACTCATTTATATGTCACATATTCATACAGCTGTATATGTGGAACTTTGTTGACGATCATTTTATTTACTTTTTGTTTTGTTACAAAAAACTACAAATCATGACATTACAAGTGATGTCAATGAGCCATGTATTTGACAAAAAAAAACAATTATACAGAATTGATAAATACAAAAATATTGTTTAAAAATGTATCGTTTGAAATTATTGTGTGTTGATATACTTTCATTTAAAAAAAATGTAAAACATACCTTTTGCGAGTTGCTTTTCAGTTTCCAATATTTTTTTTAGCGCAAAACAGCTCTGTTTAAATCTCTCGACAGTGTGTGAACATAAACAAAACAAAATCAGTTCTGCAACAACACACACACACACGGGTTAACTTAATGTAAACAAATCACTGAATTCATTTATTCTACTATTGAAAATCAATCAATTGAAAAAATAGACAATCACAAACGCTTGAGCGAATAATAATGGATGGTGTATGTCGATAGTTCGATTTTCAAACACTCTATTTGAATTTGTTGTCGTTCGGGATATAAATTACGCGCCTTTTTTGTTACGAGTCACATTTACAATGTAAACAAACAAGAAAGTCGAAAACCAGTCCACCTATTTTAGTGCACGACCGTCTTTTCAGCGTACGGCCGGTATACTAAAACAGAAAAGGTTTTACTTCGGATGTAAACCTCGCACGGCAGATCTCTCAATACACTATCTTCGTCAAGAATCAAATACCTCCTAAATGACAAACGTTTT
The DNA here is from genome assembly GCA_031772345.1 of Himalopsyche anomala. NCBI lineage: Eukaryota > Metazoa > Arthropoda > Insecta > Trichoptera > Rhyacophilidae > Himalopsyche > Himalopsyche anomala. The sequence goes on along the minus strand of CM062827.1, from coordinate 12,322,301 downwards.
TTCATACATAAATGATTTAATTCTTTATTAAACACAACACAATAGCATATTATATTTGTTATATGTACATTTAAAATACATAAACTCACTTAATATTATGAATTTTATTTTATATGAAAACGTATCACAAAAGTTTGTAATTATTTGATCTTTTATCCGTATTAAAAAGGAATACATATGAGGTATTTGTATCTTAAATATATAATTTTAATAATATTTATTATACTGAGAGATTTTGTTTATTTCGAACGGAACTATATACCGACATCTAGCGGTGATTGAATGAAGTTTTTCGATAGGAAAACCTGATGGCGGAAACGTTTTTTCCAATCAATCTTCATCTTAGCAAGTTTTACTTTTAAAAGTTCTACAGTTAGAGATGTATGAGAGAATGAAACTCAATTGGTGTTAATATCTTTTCCTCAATAAGATACAATATATTCGACCCATTAGAGCAGTATTTATTATCCTTGTGCGGCTGAGCCCGTGGGGGCATATGCGTCAGTAGATATGTTTTCATGTTTTTTTTGTAAAAAATACGACTTAGGTTTTAGATAATTATTTTACACTACAATCTTTAGGAAATTAGTAAGTTAAATGCATTGTCAAAGATTGCAGTAATTGTGCGTTGTTATTTTTAAATATTTTTTTGTATTCTTTATAATAAGTACTGTACCGACATACGCCCGCCACTAATAATTGTCCTCAAAGTTTCAAATGCACCCGTTACCGCAATAAAGTTAAGAACATTCGCATTATTATATGATACAAAAAACGATTTCCTCAACTGTAACCGATTTAGAGTTACTTTAAGTATTTGACATAAAATAAAATAATAATTCTTGAGATAACAAGATGTATTTTTTCTGCCAAAACATTTTTGTTTTTATATAGGATTTTTTGGGTGTCTTGTAAAGTAAAGAAACAATAGAGAGAGTATTTAAAAAAAGTTTAAATAAATCAAAAAATACGCACAATAGGGCGAGTAATACCGGGCGAGTAAAGAAATAGATAGGTCTCGGTATTTTAACATTTAATATGAATTATTCAATACTATCGTCATTAAAAAATACATCATAATTTTAAGCGGGTGATCTTTTTAATTAACTTAAGCTTACGGTTTTGTAATGTATTAATACATCATTGAAAGGGTCACAATTTTTTTCTGGAACATGTACAATGATACAAGTCTTTTCAATTTAAAATATTTCATCACGAATAATTACATTAAAATATGTGATGGTTTCTTCACATTCAAACATCGTTGTTGGCTAATTTTCCATACCAAAATAACGGTATTTTCTCATTTTCAAAACAAGCATTTTTTGGTGTTGAAAAAATACTGTGAATACTGGAATTCCGATTTCGGTTATACCAGAATTACAATCCCTAGCAAAAATGGATTATTTTTGTTTAAAAAATAAACATATGTTCAGAGAACAAAGAGCGTTTGGCAACCACTGACATCGTGTATTGTTTACTCCGCGATGTTTTTCTTTTATGCTCCCTAATTTCGATTTTCCGTGACTAGAGATTTCAAAACTAGACGAATATATCACTACCGATATTCCGGTGTTTCGTAATAAATAACGGCATTAAGCCAATAAATAAAAATTCACTAAAAATGACCAGTTGCGATCGCAATTAGGGCATCCAATCCCGGACACTTTTTGTGGTCCCGAGATTCCGGGATTAAGCATTCAACATAAAATCGTGTATAAATTGGGATTCGAGAAATTTTTGCTCGGCAATTTTTCAAACAATTTCAAGTAAATTTGAATCGTTCAAATTATGTACACTCCCACAGATTTTGTCACTAACGACCCGGGTTTCGCCTTTCGGCATCTTGTGGGAGTGTACATAATTTGAACGATTCAAATTTAATATTGAAATTCCACCAAGCACCTTCAGTCGAAATCTTAAATTTCAAGTAGATTTCAAAAACCTAGGAATTTGCGGATTTCCCAAAAAATACCAAAATTTTGAACCTTCTTATTCATTTTTTTCTACGCCTCGCTCAATCTTCTCATTCAAGTTTTATCTACGAAAATTTTGTGTTACTCAGTTGCTCAACCTTTCTTTTTTTCTATGAGAATACATAATAGAGATAAAAGGATAGGGCTAGGACAGGTCACAGGAGTAGTAGTTAACTTATCTCTCTCCTTACGCCTTCGTTATTTTTGGATTGTAAGGGTGAGAAAGAATTTTAAGAGATCACAAACACCCATTTTGGCAACTCATTTACATCATTTTCATGGGTGTAATTTTTTGGGAAACAATACGAGTGTCATTGAGACGTCGTTTAGTCGAGAAAATGTTAGCATGTCTCCTACTACGTTCTGTTAAATTTCTGGATCCATAGATTTGAGGTACAGCCGTAAAGAGAAGATAACCCAGTCAAAGCAAATCTTGACACTCGCAGTAATTAAGAATCTTAAGTAACTTACCATATTTTTGAACTAATAATTTCAAAAAATCAATACTCTGTTTTAAAAGATGAGTAGAGCTTTTTGCTATTATACATTATACACGAGTGCTCCAATTTCATATGGTCTAATATGACATATTTGTCCATTCATATAAAATTATCTTCTGAAATAATCTTCGTAAATCCATTTAAGGGTTGCTTTCAGGATCGTCCCTTCGCTTACTTGCGGACAAATGACGAAATATTAATCCGATCAATCAATATTGAACCTTTTGTGATTGCGTATTAAGCTTTTTAATAAGACGGATTACTTACTTAATGAATGGTATATTATAATTCACAAGACAATCTTATTTTTTATCGAAAATTCATTTATTTATGAAAATGTGTATAATAAAATTGATTTCACAAGTATTGCAAGTTAAAAGGCAGTAAAAATAATGTTTGTTTTTACTTTGACAGCGTAGTACGTTATAAATACAAGGAGATTTTCCGGGAAAGGAGATTTCGTTTTATCACCGACAGACGTCATCACGGTTTGTGGGATCAAGCGGGAGCTGAAAATGAAACACAATGTTTAAATAAATAAAAAGTTTAATTTACAGATTGTTACTTATAAACAAAAACTAACAATTTGTTTATCTATCAAGGTGTTTATAATAAGTTTACTATAATCTGAAACCATCGCGAATATTATAGAAACATCACAGATTTTACAGCACTCTTAACGACATAAATGATTTGCTCACAACTTGCTTCTACAATGTTTAATAATAAAACATTCAGAATTTGTTTACGTTCGTTTTAAAATATGTTTAAGTTAACTTCTTGTTATTCTACTTAATTGTTTCTTGACGATGAATAAACAGGAAACAATATTGATTAAATATTGTTTACTGTTAATCCTTCTGAGAAAAACAACGAAAGTTTTTTTTTTCATCTTGATTTTATGCTATTGAACTTATGGCATTATTTAATTTCTTTTGATCTTTGTACATTATCAATCTTAAATTGACATAATATAATATTCCAGATTCAGTGAACGTTTTATCGGGCTTAGTAAAACGTATTTACAGAGTACCGTGAAATTACGTTTCTTTTGTTAACCCAGTTAAACGTCTCATTTTCCTGTGATTTAATCAATGTCGTTATACTGTATTTCGCCTAGAGTTATTTTGTCAATTAATAATGCCTGCTTGTCCGCTACGTCCGAAATTTATTTATATATACATATATATTATATGCACAATAGAACTTCACTATGAAGAGTCAAGTTATAAAAAGCAATATGTATACATTTCAATATTTACCGTAATAACATTGTTATGTTTCAGGCAAAAAATGTTTGAAATACGGTAAAAAATAGCAAAGTTTTTAGTTCTGTAATTCTGAAGACGTACGCCGAAATAGCTATCAACTGATTTTTTAAAAAAAATAGAACTGAATACTTTGTTATTTTTTACCGTATTAAAATAGATTTCGTCCAAGTAAATGCCAATTCAGTCAAAAAATTGTTTGTTTTTAATTAAGAGTTAAGTTTTTTTTTCTATCTTAATTTGAATTTTAAAAAAGTACAGCGTTTATAAAATTAAATTAATATAAGCAAAGTAAAATTGTACACACCAGTTACAAAAATCAATGTGTTTGAAATATTGAGATCCATGAATATATTGCCAATTAAGATTTGATTTTTTTTTTCGTAAGCTTATATTGAGTTTTGGAACATACAAATTGTCTCACATTGTGTAAAATTGCACGTAGAATACGCTCAAATTTGTTTCTCCTTTTTGAAATGTGTATATATCACTTTTTGTTACTAGTCGCTTCTAGTACTAATGCGGGTGAATGGATATCCGTCAAAACTGAAATTACATTACATAATAATAGGGTTTTCAAGCAAATTTCATATTTTTTCTGGGATTATTGTTCGCAACTCACATATTAACTAAAAAAATTGTATTCAAATATACGAGATACAGACAGGGGTGGGCTAGAGGGGGTTCGGAGGGGCTCGCGCGATCCCCTTGTTAAATTTTACTGAGGCTGGCGAGCCCCTTGTTAATTTAAGATAAGACAATATTTTCGGATCAAATAAGGATATAAATTTAATTTCTGACTATATTATCTCAACCAGCTTCAGTATACAAAGTAGTTAATTTTTAGAAATTTAGATTAAACATTCACTCGTTTCCCAGGACACCGAGAATAGCTTTGAGATTAAGCGAGCCCCTTGTTAACGTACTGGCAGCCCACCGCCAGATACAGACCATCTATCCAGAATCAAATTTCATCCGTTATTCCGAAGTCCGTTATATCGAGGATCTACTGTATGCATTCTCTTAGTTAAACGAAACGGTAAGATCAATTTCCACCATCAAAAGAAATATTATAATATTATAGAAAAAACTTTTAATGATAAAAATGTAAAACATACCGCAAGAATTCTTTTAATATAATATTTGTTTATAAATAATATATTGCGATATAACTAAATTTTTAAATTATTATTATTTTGTACTATGTGCTCTAAACTTCATTTTAGTCTAATAAGCAACTAACAAACAGCAAATACCATTACAGTTTGATTATACGTGTTGACTATCTCTTGAAGGATATACTTAACAATATTAAAAATGTAATTTGATACGGCCATAATTGTACTTTTGTACCAACCTTCCACTGGAGGAGCTGGTGCTGGTGCAGCTTCGGGTGCGGGAGCAGGGGCAGGGGCAGGTGCTGCTGCAGGGGCTAGAAGGAAAGGTTCAGATTCTTCAACTTAAAATTAATAAAATAATGCACAACATATTTATGAATCAACCACGATTGCTTAGCGGTGTAAATGTAGTCAATCAAAATTTTTGAACGTAACGACATCTAGTAAATTCTTTTGAAACCAGATACGTAATAAGCTAATCATAATATGATACCCCATAAATGAAGTAAGCCATGTAGTAAAATGGTGAAATTTTCTATTGGACTTTTAAGTACAATCACGTCTTTACTTGGTGTTTTGCTGGATTGAATATTTTTATTTTAGGGAAATAAGACTATTTCAGTGTGTATTTGAGCTTATTTTACTTGTACGATTTTTTCAAACATGTTTAATATAATAAGGCATCCAACTCATTTTTTCTAAAATACCACTTGGCTTAATTCACCTGTCATGAGCTCATTATCAGAATAGTTAAATGTGCGTAACAAAAAATAAAAAATCATTTCATCCCTATTAAATCAATGTTCCATTTAATGAAGATAAATACAACGCATAACAGTTTATATTATAATCAATCAGATTAACGTTTTCATCAAATAATGATTTGTCTAGCCAAGTTAAAGCGGAACTGTTTTTTAAATAAATATAAGAAATCAGGTCAAATCATTTTTGTTTCTAGTTTTTTATGTTACAGACAGATTAAGAACTAATATGTTTAAATTCAAAAAATATATTTACCTTCCGCGGGTGCAGCAGGTGGTGCTTCTGCTGCGGGTGCAGGTGCGGGCGCAGGGGGAGCGCCTTGAACAAAACAATAAAATTAAACATAATGTCCATACCTTAGTCACTACAAATTTACAGTTATCAGCATGTTCTTTTAAGTTCTACAGTTTTTTATTCCTTGAATGGGTGTATCTTAGAAGCAACTGCCAAATACTTGGTGGCGTGTACTTATATATGTTGTTGTTATTGAAGTTGATATCGAATACCTTCTGCTGGGGGAGCTGCGGGCGCTGCTGCAGCAGGAGGTGCTGCCGCGGGAGGTGCCGCCGCTGGAGGGGCCGCCGCTGGAGGTGCAGCGCCGTCTGCTGGGGGAGCGACAGCAGGAGCAGCGACCGCAGCTCCATCTGCGGGAGGTGCAGCGGGGGCAGCTGCAGGGGGTGCCGCTCCGTCCGCAGGTGGAGGTGGTGCAGCACCGTCCACGGGAGGTACTGGTGCCGCTCCGTCCGCTGGAGGAGCTGCTGCTGGTGGTGGAGCCGCGCCGTCAACAGGAGGAGCTGCTCCGTCTGCGGGGGGAACGGCACCGTCTGCTGGGGGTGCGGCAGCTGCTGCTCCTTCCACTCCAGGTTCTCCTTCCTATTTATATACATTTTTTTTTTATCCGGAATACGTTTCGATAACTTGATTCGATTTACTGGAATATCTTTTCATTTGCTTGATTGTTAACTTAGGACATATATGTATATATACTATACTAATTTTAAAAAAAATAAGCATCCAGCTAAAAAATGCATTCTTGTCATATTTAACATCTCGAAAGGTGTTTTAATTTAATTATAGATTTTTTTGCTTTATTCTAAGTGGTCCTGAGCGAAATGAAAAGATATTCAAAATAAATTTATCGTGACAGATCATAGCTAAGAAGCGTATAGTATATGTATTAATAATATTAAATTCTTTATGCAAAGCAATACAAATATTTCATTGAAAACTAATTATTTCTGTTATTCTTGATGATTTCAGAAAATATGTATAATCAATCAAAATGAATCTTATTAGTATTGATCAAAAAAACGATTTGAAAGTTTATCTGAATTGTTAAAAAATATTATATTAAAATAATGGTGACAAATGCCATTAAGAAAGTTTTCTATGTATTGGACAGTATGAGTAGATGAGAGTATTATAATATGAATACACAAGGCAAGAACGTGTTAACTAAAAAGTTCACAAAAAATAATTAGTCGACGTGTCATTTAATTTTTCTTCATATCTGAAAATCAATCATCGAAATTCAAATAAGAAAATAAATATAATAACGACATAATGTCTGAAAAATTAGTAATTAGTTAAAAGATTGATACAATATATATTTAACAACATTGATTCCATCCGAGCAGTTAGCATGTTGTTGCCTTGGTGTTTTCAAATGTTTTACATTTAAAAGGAAACGAATAATTTGTTTCAAATCAACATGCATAAATAATCACTCCCTTACCATCATAATGAAGAATGAAATCCATATTTAAAAAATCTTCGCGTTCTGTCAGCCTTTCACTTTATAAAGTTTGTCTGCTATTAATTATGACAAAAAGAGATTTTGTGTCGAGACAACCCGAGAACTTAATACTTTTTGCCAGTTTCGGCTCCCGGAACATTTAAATAAAACAAGACTTGAGACTTCTTAATGTTTTTAATAAAATTTGTATAAACTGGATTTGTTTTCATTCAGAATAAATATACTAGAAAAACCTTTATAACTTCTGCCGCGAGATGGTGTATTCAGCACTTAACCGTCAATATGCAATGTACACCGCTCTATATCAAAATGAACGCTTTGTACCTAAATATATTTAGATCTAACTGGTTTTAATCAGTGGTGTGCTGTTATGGGTTTGTACCGGCTCTGCCGATCCGGTTCCTAACATAATTTCGGTTCAGAAAGCCGGTTCCTAAAATACTTAAATAATTTACTATTTTTTAAGTCATGTCTCAGAAATCGATGAAAACAGATGATAGACGAATAAGACTCGAAAGAGTCCGAAAATAATGAGCGCTAAAAAAAACGAGTAACCGTGATCATTTGAGCAAATCGGTAAATTCTTGGGATTTTGGATTCTAAAATTCTTGGAAGAAAGTTATGCGCTGGAAATTTCTGGGTGTTTGAAATTGGCATGAAATTGAATTTTAAAATCCCAAAAATCGCCGACCAAGGTGCGTGCGAGCCGGTTGATACAATTTTAGCAGCACACCACTGTTTATGCATATTTATATGTCATTCTCCAAAAATACTTTTTTTTCTTCAACCCGACTCTTGGTGATAAAATGTTGCAACGGCTAATTATGATGTACTGATTCTAAATACTTTCGCGCACTAGATTCATTTTTCCGATTTTTCTTATTATTACCTTCATCAATTTATTTAACATTGCTGAAATAATTTTGGATATCTTGGGAGTGGGACACTCCCTTAAGGGGAAGGTTTAAAAATACCATTCTTATGTATTTTTCTATAAGCATTTTATCGTCGTCTTTAAAATCTCAAACGGGAATAACTGATTATCACTGAGAATGGAGCTATATATAAATTTGCAGATTAACTACAAAGACTTAGTTACGCCATTGTACTAACAATATAATAAAGCTCACTTTTAATTCATTTAGTCAGAAGATGTGACAATCAATGTCCTATACACACTCTTGGATTGCAATATCGGAATAATATGAAAATACCGATAAATATCAATATTACAAAAATATTTTTTCTTTCTTATCGTCATACCGAAAAAATAAATCAATATACGTTTTTCGATATTTCATATAAAAAAAATATTATCTACTTGACCAATATTCACATTTTTTAAATGTGACCTCGAGCGGTTAGTGTGATAGTTCATCAATGCTGGAATCTGTCAATCTCTATCAGATCAGTTGAGCTGCAGAAGACCTCTTCAAGCAAACGCTCGTTTGATTAAAAGCCATCAATAAAATAATTTTTCCGCTATATTATATTGTAAAATCTAAATACTGGTATTTTGAATATCAAAAAATCTGCCGTGATATCGAGATTCCAGTTTTGGTAGTAACGTTATTGCAATCTCAACATAATTCCAGCCTTACGTTGTCTTTTTTTTCCTTAAATACTTATTCCTGGTAGAAATATAATCGACCAAATTCAATGATATATGAATCTTGTTTTTGCTCCAATCTGCTGCTCTTTTTTTTAATTATCAAATAAATGTATAATTTCGATAAGAAATTTTAAATTCTTGCATTTCCACTTACAAATTTTTATTTTTATTTTAGAATGTCAATATTTTTGTCATAAATTTCTTAAAAATATAACACCACGCTTTCTAGGGTAGGCACTATTATACAACATTTTCACATCTATATCACACGAATATAAATCAAAAAATTCATAATAATAAGGTGAAAATGCATTCTCACACAAAATATTTTATTGACATCGTGCTTAGGACTGTGAAACATAGAAAATAATATAGAAGTCGACTACATGGTCACAATTATTATGAAAACATACCACATGACAAGAAAACTACTAAGATATACTGGTAGTCAACCGTTTTTTGGCTTTGTATTTTTGTGATATTTTCATATTTTAATTTTATTTTGAGATAAACTTTTTTTTGTGATAATGAAAATACCAATGGGTTGTTGTAATTACTCCAAATTGATTTTATATAAAACTCAGTGTTTCTTAATTTCCATCGATGTATTCTTTCAATGAATTTTAAAATAGCGAGTCTAAGAGATATCATATTTTTTTATCTATTATTATGTGCGAGATTTTAAAAATCATATTATAATTTAAAATAAATTTGTAATAAAATATTCTGAATGTGGCGTTTTTGTATGATGATGAACACGTCATAATATGCTGATGAAAATACTCAAATAAACTGAATGATGAAATGAAATTCAATGTAAAAAATCCAAATTGTGTTTTTATTGAGTGGTGTTTATTACTTTTTCATTATTGCCATATAAATATGAGTAAAATTGTTTTTACTCACAGTATACGAAAAGTTCTCTAAATTATAATGGATTAAATATAATAATTGTAATTATCTATAGTGCTATCAGTTGTTACGATATAATAAAATAATGTATTTTACAAGTATAAATAATTACACAATAATAATAATGATAATAATAATACATATGGAAATCAAAATAAAAACACTTTTATTCTTTTAAAATATAAATTAAATATATAAAGAAGATGTAACAATATAATTAATGATTTATTTTTGTTTGAAAAAAGTGTAGATTAAATTAATAACAATGTTGTGAAATGTATGGTTCGTATGGTAATAAAAATATTGTTATGTTGAATAAATGTCGAAACACGTAGTTGGAATATGTTTCTTGGGAAAGGTACAAGAAGGGGTCTGAAGAGAATTCTCATGCCTCAACTTCTTCCTCCTTTACCTTTTGTGCATCTCCGGGCTTTCCTTTGGACCAGTCAGGTTTTTTCTGTAATCACAAGCACACATGACTTAGAAATTGTTTTGAATTTTATCATAATTGGAAAGGTATATCAGACGCTTTTTTCAATCTGTCGTAATTTTTTTAAGAAACAATTTACACAAAAAAAAATATAAGAGAAAAATCTAATGTAATTTCCAAAAACAAAAATTATTCTATATCTATTTCAGATTTACCAATAATGATCATACAAGTCATCGTATTAGTTCGGAAATAAATTCAACAACAAAGGTATCAATTCTGTCATTTTTTTAGAAAATAAATCTTTTAAACTGTAAATATCACACAGCTAAGTGAACCCAATTTTCATTTAAGCATTTAGTTGGTATATTTGTATCGTTATTGAATTTAAAAAACTATCAAAATCTTTAATTTATTCTTTTACATTTTACAATACTTTATAATGATACATTTTAGATTCATAAAGATAAAACCTGGTATATTTTTTTTTTCAATTTGGGTTAATTTATTTATGTATGATTGCAGAATCTAAATTGTTTATATTTTAAAAATAAAGGCTTGTTAGTATAAATATCTATGGTCTACTAATGAATGATTAACTAAGCAATTTTACAATTTTGCGATATGCAGTATCAAGAAAAAAATCGAATAAATTTTCGTTGTCAACCAAAAAAACTATTTTAAATCTCAAATACTCTAAAAACCATAAGCAAATATATAGTGTATGCTTCTAAATTTTATAAAAAGCAGTTTAAAATATAAAACTGTACAAATCGCTTTTTTAAATATGTGTATTGAAGCATTTTCTGTGCATTTGTGTGCAGTAATAAACACTGTGATAATGTCCAACTGTGCAAAAAAAGTTGGCAAAATTACAAAAATATTCACTACGTCAATAAATAAATCAAAATAAAACACTAGATATATATATATGTATGGAATTCTTATGAAAGCAAAACTAAATATTATAGATTAGACACTAACTTTACGAACGATTGAAAATTAATCACTGTTTGATTTGATATTTTCGGAGTAATTTGTTTTTTATTTTATCTTTATTCGAAAAATCTGGTGAACATCGGATACAAAAATAAAATATGTAGTTCAAATATTTTTTTTATAACTCAAAAATTTTGAACGCTCATATTACATCAATCAAACAGTGATTTTCCTTAGTTCTGATGATATAAATACTAAATGAGATTTTTTTTCTTTTTGATAATGCAGCTCTACATAATACATAATAGCAACCCTAGTGTGGAAAACGTATGAGATTTTTTCACCACACTTTCATTATAATTCAAAGGCTTTTTACTCAGGAATTTGTATAGCAAATTTTCTTTTTTGTCCATAATTAATTAAACATTGAGTGTAAGTATGTATTTATACTTCTTTATCAAACGTAGGTAGTTTAAATTTTGTATTTCTATTTGTAACTTTTTCCCTCGATTTTGAAATGAAAACATTTTTTCTATTAAAATATATATCGATTTGAAACGTATTTACAGGGTTTTTATACTTGAATGAACTATTTACATAATTATGATAACAATATTTCATTGCTTAATAATAATTTAATACAAAAAAATAGTGTTTAATGCATGATTATATTCAGGTGCAGTATTACTTCATCTATGTTAAGAAAAAGTTTCCGCATGTCACCTAAGGAAGGCATATTTGACAATTTACATTTTTTATTCGGGTTTTTCCATTCATTGTTTGTTTACCTTAGCACCGGAGCTTCCCTGTAAAGCGACGCGCGAGAAAATAGAAAACAATATATTAAAATATTGGCTACTTTCTCAGTTTAAAGAAAAATATTTTCCAGGTATAAGTAAGAGTGGAAATTTAACCATTTTTTTATAAAATCTCTAAAGACATTTATTAAATGCTTTATAATTTATATTTTTCAATAAGAAATTTCTCAAAAATGAATTACAAACGCATTTAAATATTAAAATGAAAGAAAAATTTAAATGTAAAAATAAAAACTCTATATTTTTAACGTTTAAAATAAAAATTCTTCGATCGATTATTTACTTGGGTTTTATCTATTAATTAATATATATGGGAACCTTTTATACTATCCTGTCGGTTGATTTAGATGTTATCAAAATGGAAGATTTATTTTATTATAGTAAGTTTGTATTAGAAAGGGTTATTGATATTTGTAATTGACTTATTAAAAACGTAAAAAGTCATGGAAATTGTAAGATTTATATGTATTATAATTTACCTCTTTGTCTTCTTCCTCAAGGGTGAACTCCTTCTTCTTGACTACCTTGAGTTGGTTACGGAAGTTAAATTCGGCAGCCTTCTTTTGGAGCTTGGCGAATTTGTTTTCGTATTTGGATACCTTCTTAAGGGTAGGCTTAACGCTATAAATTTAAATTTAAAAAATATTAGAAATGTTTGTATATTTAATTATTTTAATATATTTAAAACATCAGTGATTTTCCTGTGGATAAAAAATAATTTGAAAAAATTTAATGCTGAATAAAAAAAACTTACAATTTTCCTCTGAGGTCATTGACTTGAGAGTTAAGGTCTGAGATCTGGATTGGAAATACAAAACAGTATTAGAAATAAATAAAATCAAAAACAAATAAACATATACGTGCTCAATCAGACGTCACAAATAATATAATTGGAAATATATAAACTACAACATAACAGGAAGCTAAATAGTAATATCTACTTTTTAATCTATAGTAATATACTTTCAAACAGGTTGAGAACACTTAAGTTGGAATAATATAATAATAAGCGCTTAAAATGTGACATATAATATTAAAAATATATTCAGTAATAGTGAATATTAAAATGGAAAATACTATCTACAGTAAAATATGTTTAAATAGTATACTACATTTATGTACAATTTATAAATTATATTGAAGACATATATTATAAAATAGTATAAATAAAACAAAGACATCAAAAATAGTGTCAAAATATGAATGTACAGTGTCGTCATAGCACTAAAAACTACTTCAAATTTCAACATCGTGCATAATGTGGTATGATCTTGTGAGGAGTTATATTATATTATGTATTTAGGATAATATGACGTTGACAATAACAAAATATATGTTTGTTGTGTGTGACAGATACTACAAAAAAAGACGAAAACAAAACACAAAAAGCGTATAAAATAAATGCGTGAAGTGAAATAATATACACATAAAATAATTCCTAACAAAAAACATAATATCAGCATGTGTAACAATTTGTGTATATTGAATAAATCTATACACTGATATTCATTTTTTGAAAGAAATCGCAGTTTTGTTAGTATATGTACACTACGAAAATTTTCCAGTTGGCTAAAATATGAACAACATAAATATTTTATTTTTATTAATTCCATAGAAGTAAGTGAAAATTAGGCTTATGTTATTTGCGTTCGGATTCATTGCTCCTTGGACAACACGTATGTAAATAGTTATTATAATTAAATATTATAGTTAACGGAAATATTCCTGAAATTTCAAAGTGCATTCTTCGGAACCACCGGTCGACGACCGTGTTCGTAGAATTCAGCGATATTAAGGGGGAAAAATCAATTTCAAAGTACCTCATCGCAAGAAATTAAAACCAATTATGAAACCTGTGAACAAAACGGTTTAAACAAGTTATCAAACGAAATTATCAACTCCTGAAAATGAAACTTAGATCTTTCTAATTTGTTTTATATATTTCATCTCAGAACGATGCCATATTAGTCACATAGGCTTTATATTTACAGCTGGGCATGTCAAACCAAAAAAACGCTAAACTTAAAAAAAGCACATTAAATTTTACCAAAATATCATTTTACATTGCAATTTAAAACAATATAAGTTGAATATGCTCGCTAATAAAGCAAAACTGTTAATTTAATAAATTGTAGAAAGTGTATTTTACATAGTTGTATTATTTCTTATAAGTTTTTTCTATAAACCTAAATATGTTTTCATTTAATAAGAGATTTTTAAGTTTAGCGTGTTAGAATTGGTTTCATTATCGTGTCTCTTACAAAAAGTACTTCAATTGTGTTTGAAAGTTTTGGGCGCCATCGTGTGTTTTACCAGTAATTTATTTGTTGTATAAACATAACAATTATATTAATTTATTTTAATTGTATTTTAATGAAAATAATAAACAAATTATCTGTTCAAGAGACATGTTATTATCTCTGCTTAGCTTAATTGTTGATGAAACAAATAAGTTACTGATTATGCAGAAAATCCGTAGAAGAGAAAATCCGAGAGACAGCTCGTACCAAGAGAAGGTTCGATCGATGGAAGGGTTTGGGTCTGCAAAATTCCATTGGGATCATTCATTCATTCCGAGTCCAAAAATCAGGTACAGCTGGTCATGTACAGCGTCACCGTCAGGCTTAAATCACCTTTTTTCAAACATGTCGTTCAGTGCATCAATCAATTGGAGATTCATTTCATTTTGTTTCGCCTAAAGAATACGTTCTTTTTTGCTGAAATCGGTATTCGAATTTCGGCCAAATACGTTCGCTATCATCAATCGAAACAATTTGAAATGATCTCAAATGAAAATCAAAACCAAAAATTGAATTCACCACTATTCTAAGTAATGAGAATATCCCATAACACACGACACACAAACACAGTTTGTCATTTCATCTGTTCTCTCGTATTGAAGGCAACTAAGTGGCAGTGTGCGGGAGTGTTCGGTGCAAAATCGATTCATTAAACGTGTACTCTAATACTGTAGGTACTTGTCGTAAAAAAGAATCACTTATGTGTCAGTCTGGCGGGAATTCACAATATTTTGGAAATAAAATGGTGTAAACGGTTGAACAATATATACAGTGGCACAATACCGCGGAGGGCAGACCACGGATGGAACGTGAAGGATTGATTCCGTAGCATGGCACTTTTGGGTTCGTTCCGTTCGGGTCACGTTCGTACTTTTCGAAACGGGCTCGAACAATCGTCGATTAGCGAGACGGAGATTTGGAACAAGAAGCGTCGGTCGCGGTTGGCGGGGCTCGGGGCGCAAAGCGCGAGGCGCGGACGCCTGCTCCGCCGCGCCGCTCGCCGCTCACCGCTCACCGCTCACTCCACGATGCGTCGCAATTAGCAACATACAAATGCTACCGCCAAATAAGCAAACAGACGCGTAAAGACAGCGCACATTACAATTTTTAGATTATTAATTATCGATTTGAAATAGCAATCACACAAAAATGAGAATTAAATTTTTTACAGTGCCGAGTGCCATACTTTCAAATGTGGAGCAAGACAAGACAAGGGCCAAAACTACTTTGTGGCGTTGCATTCATGAAATATATTAAGAGAGGAAAACGAACACAAGGGGAAATCGTGCAAAGTGAGACATGCAGTAGGGTTGTACTGTAGGGTGATAATATTCGGTTACAAAAGATGGACAGTCGGCGTGACACCGAGATCGAGATATTAAATAGCGGCCGGGCGGAAGTTGGAGGCCTAGTGACCTCCGCGCCGCGGCGTGTTAATGTTTGAGTAAAATATATTGTTTAGTATGAGATGCTCAGTCCGTGTGAGTAAGTTACGTGGTTCGTTAGAAAGCAGTATGAGGTCTGGCAGCGGGCGGGACTGGGTGGGCGAGGGCGGAGGCGGAGGCGGGCGGTCTTCCAAACCGACGATGTCTCTCTGGAGGTCGCCGCCGAAGAGCGATCCTCTTTGACGGCGCGCAGAATCGATTTTGCACCACCGCCACGTTTCGCAAGCGAAGTTATTCATCTAATGTCTGCGGAATTATGTACATCGGCTCTACGGTCTACGGCTAGGAACACCTTGCTCAGCCCCGGCGGAGAGTGCACTCCACTGTTTCGGAGAAGACTACTGCGGTATCGTTCGATCGCATTCGTGTCCGGGGACTGATCAAGAGATAAATTATTTACAAAAAGAAAACTTTTCCAAAACTGCAAGCGTTATGAACACGGAAAACAAGAACGTTCACACGTTCGACTGTGTGATCTGATTCTATATTCACAACATGTTCACTGTGCATTATTGATACAATTAAATACCTCCCAGTCCCTTTTCCTGACTTCATGTTCCAAATCCCACTTCTGGCCTTCGCATGTATACATGCGGTCATAATACTCCTGTACTATTCTCTTGAGCATGGCTACGGAATGGAAACATTTACGTTAAAATCTCATTCATTACGGATCGACTATTGCAATCTAAATTTCGATAGAAGTAAAAAATCAGATGTGTGATCGAATGCGTCGCGACAGTCGCGGACGTCGGAGCGAACGACGAAAATGAAAATGATCAACGTCGTCTCGAGAAGTCGAGACGATGTTTCGACTGAGAGCAATGTGATGAGATGAGTCTGAAGAGTCTTTACAGCTATCTGAAAAGAAAATTGAAGACGGCGAGAGAGCCGTCCCGGACGCCGCTGAACGCTTACGAACGTCATCAGAGTCGTCGCCAGGACAATTTCTCCCCACGCGTGAGAGGGATAACTGTCTAATTGTGTGATGCTAATTTAATTCGATTTCGAAATCTATCAAAAGCCAATTGATTCCAAACGCCTGACTACGACGCTGATACGAATCGCTTATCCGCGCGACTATCGCCACTGTGCCGCATCTTAATTGTCTCGCAAACTGAATTTGTTGTCGTGATGTGATGTGTGGGTGCAATACGGAAACATTCTTATCATCGGATGGATCCCAGGACCCAGAGGTTTACCTCCATTTGTTTTAGCTTGATTCCCCTCTCTAGATCGTACTTATCACCTTCGAGATTGTATACTCTATGCCAGTGCATGGAGCATATGGTCTGCAACTCGGCTAGAGAAAATAACAATCCAAACATTGAGTTCTGGCGTAGGATTCGCGGGAGACAATGACCCGGGTGTGAAGGAAAAGCGAAAGCAGAAGCTAAAGTTAAATAATAGACGGAAGAGAAAATTCGGCAAACAAAAAAATAGAAGAAGTCGTGACATCGGAATGGATGCCGCCGATTGTCGAATCACGAATCGTTAGATAAAAGGTGGTACTTTTGCGAACGAGTATCGATTACGTCTTCTTCTAATGTTTTATCGAACAACCGATGTTATTGGTAAAGGTTGAGCAAAAAGCGTTCAGGTTTAGTACAATGCGAGAACATCTAAGTCCCATCGAATATTTTGAAAAATAATAAAACCACTAAGCAGAAAAATGATTGTTTTAATATTACTCGCTATAAACGATGGAATCTAAACATTCCGGCACATATTAAAAACAAAACTTGATTTGTTCAACACTTACGAGAGTGGTCGTTTAGAGCCTAATAATCTTACGATGTTATTTAGAGATTAATTTCTGCTATCGGATGGGCGGTTACATACCAGGATTATTATCACATAGCGAATAATGACACAAGGGATAACATTACTGCCCACATTATTATAAAAGTTCTAAGTGCTAGAAATAAGTCAACAAAAGGCTATACACAACCTGCGACCTTATTTATAACAGAGAAGTGGATGTTGGGCGGGCTGGAAAGAGGTACATGGGTATTTGATCTAAAACAATAGCGCAAGAAGCCACTATGCTAGGGAGTTCCGAACCTCGAGTTCCTTGCGGGCCACTTCGTACTCCCGGTCGTATTTCACTTCCTCGAGGCTCCCGATGCGAGTGTGGTACCCGTTAACAATACTCTTCAGGTTTGCTACAGGATCAACAAGCAGTCATGAATGCTTTTAGCTTTGCACGCTTTACAAACATTAGAGTAATGCGCTCCCCTAACTATCAGTAGCTTGGATGCGTCGCATTTTCTTACTCATGTCAGGGCTCCGCGAAAAAGGAAGAAAGCGATTCAACAATAAATTACTTAACTTATTTTTACTGTCCAAAATGCGAACGACATAAATATATATGATTAACTTGAATATCGTAGTGGCGAGATCCAAATTGTCGATAATGATTAAACTATTGTGGTGTTTCATAAAGTGTGACGGTTGTTAAGAAGTCTGCAATTTTTTTGTTTACAAATACATTTTTATATTATGATTACAATATAAAACATACTGCAGATAAATCGCTGAAAACATGACAACCACATATTTTTGTTAAATCAACAATTGTTTATATCTTACCATGCGCGTGGGGAAATACTATGTATATCCCTGATCAATCAATGAATTTGACGTTATAGTTTTACTTAAAATTCAAATATTTATTCGATTAACCGCGAAATCGATCAAGTTCTACTGATATACGTTCATCAAGTATTTAATAGCAGTTAAACTTTCTTGGTTATTATAGTTATAATTCCAAATTGAATCCTTGCCTTCCCAGTTTTTCAGGGAACCCTGAAGCCTTCGGATGGATGATTATAGGCTTTGAAGATGAAAGTCGAAAACAGTTTCAAGTTTAAGCCTAATTACGATGTTGTGTGGCGGTCGGAACGCCTGCGTTCTAAACAAAATTACAAATAAAACGAAAGCACAAGGTAAACCATCATTTTGCCTGCACAAGGCATGTTTTTGATCAACAACGTAATGCTATATTAATATGTGTTTGTGAGTTTGTGTGTGTGTGTGGCTGTCAACTTATATCTGACTTATTGTTACTACCTGAGCGTCTTTTGATTTAACGATGTATTCCATATCGTATTTAGAATCTTCAAGTTCGTTGATACGCTCGTGGTATTTCGTCACAATCGCCTTAAGTGAGTCTAAAACATCATTGATCCAAGCAATAAGAACCAGATTATATACATTCACTATCCTACGTATAAAGCGCTGAAATCCCAAGATCCTGAGGAGAGTCTTCTGTTAACTATATAGTTTCTCTCGAATGTATAATATATAAAATATTTATAAAACTGACACCAGGCAGAAGAATTCCTCACAATTTATTTATGCTTATTGATTTCGTAGATATGATATGAACAATGTATGATACGTAGTGTAATTATGAATGAACTAACTCAGCTCATGGCTTTTTATATCTTATTGATTAATGAATTTAAGCCATATACATATCAAATTCGGATTTAATCATACTATGAATACTCATGTACAGATTTTATGTCATGAAATTTATACTAGTGATTGAACTCTAAAGAACAATAAATTAGACAGTAAAACAAAATATGAAATAATGAATACATATATCATAGAAATGGTATATTGTGAATTATGATACTGAGTATATTTCTTCAGATATGAAATAGAACCAGGCAATTATTTATCTATTTTCGTAAGCAATACTCTTTTCTAAAATATTTGCTTTATTAAATGAATAATAATAAACGGTTTACGGGACACTCAATAATTATTAATATTTACTACTTTTTCTAAAATATTCAAGTATAAAAATAGGTAATATTATACTACCATCTAACGGGAAAACATAAAAGGTGTTATTATATCGGGGTTGTTGTGCATTGGGCGAAAAACCATGGGGGGAAAACAGTTTTCTACATTACCTTCATTGGCGTCATCGACGATCTTTGGCTTTCCACAACGCTCCTCAATGATGCGCCTCCTTTCGGCGGCCTTACGTTCCTGTTCCTTCTTCAACTCCTCAGCAGCCTTTTTACGGAGCAGCAACTGTCGGTTTAAATATAACAAATTGTTATCAGATGTCGTTGCGTTAAAAATACGATATATTTTTTTAAAACGACTTTAAAATTTAGTTTACTTTAGTTGTGTTTTAATTTAGCTAAATAATACTTTTGAATATTCAATTTATGAATTTGCAGACAAGTACGAATAAATTTAAGTTCTAAAATTCGAATTAAAACACAAGAGTAAAAAAACTACACATTAAAAAACGTGGTCATGTTCTTGAAATTTACGATTCAATATGAAGACAGATCATGCATAACTTTCAATTATTGTATTTATTTGTACATCGTCCTTTTCATTAGTCAAACAATTCTGAAAAATCGAAATTGGAATTAAATATGCAATCATATGTAAAATTTTGCACCCTATCGGTTCCATTGATCAGAAAATTTTAAAATTACCAATAAATACTGATGACGATAAAATTCTATAGAAATATAAAAAATATCAATATAGTATGGGCTAATATACAAATATTTTTCAATGTCTGTAAACACCTCAATTTTCACAAAACACATTTATTGAAACTATTTGACTAATGAACTGGGTTTTTTTTTCATTATTACTTATTCATTACTCACTGAAAAGAAATGATTGTACACTACGAGAGGTAAAATAATAGCACGCCTATTTGCAAACAAATATAAGCTTAATCAAATGGTAGGTATGAATTATTATTTTTTATGTATTATATATCACTTACCCTAAGTTTCTTCTTCCTTTCTGGTGTCATGAAACCTTTCTTCGCCTTCTTGGCTTTGGAGGCTTCCTCCATACGCTTGCGCACCTCAGCACGCTTGCGGTCAATCTCGGCCTGTTTGGCCTTCTTCGCCTATTGTCATGGCAGGAACATACAATAAATTATAGTAACATGTTATTATTAATAAAATTGTACTAAATATAATATTCTGATCCATCAATAATAATTATATCAATGTATTTCTACTAATCAAAGTTCGATACTGTTTTCTAAGAGAACAAACAAAAAAAGTTCGCAAATTATTTTTTCTCTATTATGAAAATTCCAATTTTGAAGTTTTATGACAAACCAGTTATTTTTAATGAACGCTTTAAGTTATTTGATGTTTATTAAAATGCAACTGTCTATCATCTTGATATCAATCAAAATAAATGATAACATTATTTGGACTTTGTATGTGTAAATAATAATTTTATAGATTTTAAATGGTTTTTAAAATAATAATTAGGAGAGTTTGTCATAATAATTTAACTATCAATACATTGATTGTGTGAATTACTTACGTACTACGAAACATGTAGATAGTGTAAATGTATGTAATAAGTGTACCTAAAACTTTAATTCTATATCTAAAAGCGAATATGAATGATTTGTTTTTTTGTTTTTCCTTTAAATCTATCTGAAAGTTAACTTTATATACGTTAATTAATAAAGTGTAAAGTGTAAATTTGTTTGGGTGATATACTAGCCTCGTCGATCTTCTTTTTCTGAAAAAAGAAAAAAACAAAAGAATTAGAATTTTTAAAAACATTTTTCGAATTAAGTGTTAATAGGTACGAAAGAGCAATAACCCATTTTATTTATTTTTTATAACCGAATAATAAAAAAGTTACAATAATTAAGTAATTAACAGCTATTTTCTATGTTTATATTTTGAACTAATAATGCAAATTTCAACACAGAAATATATGTACTTTTTTATGGAAATTTTCTTTTAAATTTATAAATTTTATATGATTGAATTGTACTTACGACGTATTGAGACAAAAAAAAACAGGAAACAAAATATTATAATACGAATAACACGAATGTTTAAAAAAGAAATATAAATAGATGTTAAGACAGTAAATTATATCCAATATATATTATAAACATTTATATATATTATTTACTTTTACAAACAATAAATAGAATTTTAAATTACCGTCTGTCATGCTAAGCTATTAAATTTCATTAAAAAATATATTATATTGATATTAATTGTATCGTAATGTATTATGATTGATATGTTACATATCAACAAAAATAGTAAATTAATCACAGGCCCTATTTTTGCTCAATTTGTTATTTTACAATTATTTATTAAATTATGACAATTATGATTATGAAGACATATTTGTCTTGTGCCAGCATTACATAATATATAGTTAATAAACATTTTAACCCTTTGTTAACTGACACTGATATTTTGTAAGTCACATGTTGTAATATTTTCTTTGGTGCAAGAGGGTTAGGAATGACAGTGAGGATATAAATGTGAAAGGGATGAAAAATATGAAATGATTAAACGAGTTCGTATTAATTACAACATATTGCGATGTGTGCACGCGAAGTGATGACATAAAAACGAATATAATCAAATTCCTAATAACGGCATCGTAGTTTTGTAAACATGTGCTTTCAATGATAATGTCTTTCATCCTTTTAGGGTATGATGGAGCCATGCTTTAATTTCCCTTTCGTCTGAGGTATGTGTGATGTTTTTCTTGTTCCCTCTTTTATATACCGGTTATACCGGGGGGTGAGCGGGAGGTCGGTCTGAAGTTTTTGTGTGCTTCCAATGTGGAAGTACATAAACTTATCTTTGAAAGAACTATGTTGTTTCAATCATTTAATTTTTCTTCTATTTCCCTAAATATGTATATATATTTGAAGAAAATATAAAACCTCTCAATGACAAAAAATATTTAATATTTTTTAATCCACTTATATTTAGTTTTTCTAATATTTTGTCTGATTAAAAAAAAATGTTCCGTAATAAATGAATAAAATACTAAACATCAGAAATCACAAATTCCTTGCGCTTTTTCTTCTGTTATAAAAAAAATAATATTTAATTGAGTGATGAACATGATTCAAATAACAATATTTTTTATTAGTTTTTCATAATTATGTCATCACATCTTGTCGATAAGCAATATGTTGTTATTAAATTATGCGTAATATGGGTTGACTTAGGTAATTTGTGCATTTTAAGCGTCACTTTATTAGGCTCTATTTGTGCATTCTTTCGATGCTGTGTTACTAACATTATTTGGCTGATTGCTTGTACATTCTGTGCGAAATAATCAAGTGCAAGTTAAACCAATATACAACGCTAAAAATACGTCTTTAAAATAATGAAACAAATTGCGATACATCTAACATTTGAAAACAGGAGAGTTTGAAAATGTTCATAGGTTCAAAGTCTCTCAAAAATGTTGGATTTAACAGAATTGTTTTCAAAATCTATTGACAGATTTGTAGTGGCATGTGGTGTTCTTAATAATGGTGTAAATGTGTAGGGTGATTGGCAGACACATAACATAAAGTATTAAATGACATTTAATTAGGTGACACAAATTTAAACTCTCCCCAATTACTTACTGAGCCCCGTGTGTAGTAATTACAATTGTTTATCATTTATCTAGAAAAAATCTCAACTCCCACTTCGATTATTTAAAGTTTTTCTTGTAATTGAAAGAATGTTAATATGTACGTTTAATTTGAATACTATCCCAGATCACAAAATAAAATCCTTGCTTCGCGTTTTATATTTTTGATTTGTATATTCGAATGATGAATGAAACCACACATCACAATATTGATGGGGTATTGTAAAAGGGTAAATATTGGTAAGGGTAAAGAATTTCAAGTAATAATTTTCCTATGTAAGTAATTTTGTGTATAAAGATGATTAAAGTAAGATTTTGAAGAAAAAGAAAAAGGATAGAAGAAGGATTTCCTCTTTGTTTTGATTGGGAAATAAGTTTATTGAAATTATCCTATGATATTCATATCACTGATATCAAATCTTATGCATATGTATACGCATAAACCTGTCGTTATACTTTTAAATTTTCACATTGAAGTTATAGGGTACAATTTTTAATCATTTGATAATAGCAGCTCATATTTTATGACAACGAAACAATTGAATATCATTTATGAGACGCGATATGAGAGTGGTAAACTTCCATTAACTGTTGATAAGTTAAACAAAAAAAATTATGAACGATTTATCTGGTTTTAGCGTCGTATCAAAAAATACCGTTATTGTATCCTGTAATTTCATTGTAAGATAGATTTAAGAGTATTGATATTTTTTGATAAAATCCAATTTTGTAGTACATTCGTCGATTTATTTGTCTATATACCTATAACAATTTATTACTTTTTTGTTAACTTATAACTAAAACATAGCATGCATGTTAGGCCATTCAATTTACCTTTTATAAAATGTGTTATTTTTATACTGCATGTATAAAAATTCCATAATTGATGTAGTTGTCAGCAAAAATCCAGCACAACGAGTAGTGGTTTGTAGTGAATCGTAAATTCGTGATGGTAGTTCCCAGTTGACAGCATGAAGAGGTGAATAGTGTTGGTATGGAATTGGTTTGGAAATATTAAAATTTGAATTAAAATTTTGCTCAATATGATACAATTAAAATGTAATACCTTAATATTATAAATAAAACTACTCGTAGAATTAAGTATAATTTGTAAAACAACGAAAAAAATACACTTTATTTGCAAGTTAATTACAAGAAAATGGCTGTATAAATTTTAATCGTTTTTACTCATCATTATCAATTAAAGATTATATTATACTTTAAAATATGTTGATGCTATTTTTTTACAGAAACATCGATCAGTAGTGTACAAATGCAATATGTTATTAAATGTCATTGTAATCTTGCATGTTGCTAAAAATAGACATGACACTTGCCTTGAATCGGCTCTACTATATACTACTGTCTTTTTATTTGACTCACTAGTGGTCAAAATTTAACACGCTTATTTGAGATTACTTATAGACACGTTGATTTTTTACTAATAATGCTTCGACAATTCTGAAAGAATACTTCAAATACACTTCACATAAATTTCAATGTTTGATGTATAAAAAAATAAGAATTTTTACTGTCTAAATATATCGTCAGGAGTTATTGAAACATTTTGTTGATTTACTAACCTTACTTCATCGTCCGCCATGGTGAAGAGTTGTGTTTAAAGGTGGTCCTGAAACATAAAGAAACTTTGTGTTAGGAATATCATAATATGATAATTTGTTTTTATAGGCAAAGCAAAAAGATACTTGTAAGCTATAAAAATACAGATATTATCATTCTAAACTTATAAGAAACGAATGCCGTAAAATGTTTTTTTTTAATTTATTTGAATTGTATTCAGCTTTTTGTTTGTAACATAAGTCGCAATGAATAGTGATTTCAACTTATTTTATGTATAGCATTATGTTTTTATTTATCTCTTACACACATATTCGACATCTGATATTTTAATGATGTTTTTTTTTTATACTTAATTCAAACTTTATCCAGCAAACAATACTACGTTGCATTTATTATCTACTAATAATTTGTTATTATAAAAAGGAAATAATAGTAGTTTTCATTAATTAAACTGACATTTTTTGTGTAGAGGTAGTAAAAATTCAAACTAATCATTTGTCTTTTTACAATTAATAATAGCGTTGGATTTTAATTGAATCTTCTATATCTTTACTTACTGCAATTCTCTTTATATCCGAATTCACATTATTCAAAATAACGAAATTTAATAATTACAATTTGTTATGCTCTGTGCATATCTGCTGGTATAAAAATAGTATAATTAATAAATCCTTATTCTTTTAATATCATTGAATCATGAAATTTCATTGGTTTTTATTTACTAAACATGTGCATATATAATATTATGGCGGCATTAGAGTATACAAAAACGTAATGTGGCTAAAATAAACTTCGGCGCAGTTCGGCGGCGGTCGTGAAAATTCGCGCCACGTCTTACTGAAATAGACAAGGTGCCGACGCTATCGTGTTCTGAAGCCTAATTTGGTCGGCGAGCGAGCGCCCACACTCGAAACCGGCGTCGCGACGTCTTCGGTTACAAACGGAAGCTAAGATCGGACGTCTAAGCGACAGCTTATTCGCACCACCCGTTAGCTCTATAAGTTTGTTATTTATATGGTATCATTTATCAATATTATAGGAAAGCATTAGTTGTACGTTTTTAATTATTTCATATTCTTTCGATTAAAGTAATAAATAATAAGTAATAACGATGTTTTTTTATATATATATTTTTTTATTTGTTTACATCCTGAATTGATATTATATGTGACTAGATAATATTATTTAATTTTCTGATTTTTATTCGATTAATAATCGAATATTAGATAAAGGCGAAATACAAATTTAAATAAACGAGTTTGTATTCATATTGCATATGATTTCAACAATTTATTCCATTTCCATTAGATAAAATACTGTATACTCAAAGAAAAAAATATAACGATAACAGCTGTAGCGTATTTTGATTTGACATTCTGGACTAGCAATTCTTCATCGCAAATCGAACCAGCTATTTGATTAAAATTCGTAAAATTAATCATTTAATAAAGTTTTCTCCAATGAATTACAAATTATATTTTTTAATATTTCGAATTAGCAAACGATATTACTTAATTAAGTTTATCGACACAGAAATATTCAATTCGGATGATATAGTTAATTAAAAAACGTACGTTTACTTAACAATCATAATTCATGTAAAAATAAAAACTGTGT
This sequence comes from Himalopsyche anomala, assembly GCA_031772345.1. Taxonomy (NCBI): domain Eukaryota; kingdom Metazoa; phylum Arthropoda; class Insecta; order Trichoptera; family Rhyacophilidae; genus Himalopsyche; species Himalopsyche anomala. The sequence goes on along the minus strand of CM062827.1, from coordinate 12,295,842 downwards.
CAGTAAAAGTGAAAATTTAAATCGTTATTTGATATCTCAAATTACAAAAACCATTTAAATTATATCGAAAAATGTTTAAAGATGGATGTTGTTTACAATTTAAGTTTAAATCAAGTACGAGGCGGAAAAAATAGTCGCAGTATCTAATTTAATAATTGGCACACAACCATAACTTGAATATGCGGCGAAACCAAAATAACAATAGCTTAGCTTTTTGAACTATGTCCAAAACATACAGCTGATATGATTTCGTATGACACCGAGAAGTGTTAATTGACAGATGAATGCAGCTGTATATTTCGTATGTTATTAGGAAATATACGCAGGAAAAGTTAAATTCAATAATTCATAATATTGCTACTAGAACTTACGTTCGATTTTTTGGTTAAATACAAAAATTATTAAGTTTACAAAGGATTTCGTTTCTCAGTAAAACAGTATTCATTTTCCATAAAAATCTATCCCACTCTCTGTATTCATTTGAATTGAACAATAAACGCATGAACCGAGGTTCTAGCTTAAATTTGTTTTATTTAATGCACATGATCATTGCAATTATTTCAAAACTCCGATGATAATTTGAAGAATCCAAAACCGTTTTCGAACAAATAGTATCGTATAATGAAAAGAGTATAAATATTATAGAAACATTTACAGACTCTCCGACCTACTCCTGGAAACCACTATAATATGGCTGAGGCACAGTATTAAAACTAATTTTAGATCAGTGTATATACCACGAGCTAGTCTTCAAATTCCGCACAAATTCTTCAACACAATATGGAAAAAACCGTTGGATTCGGTAACAATATCTTTTGAAAAGTGTAAATGTGGATATGAAATGAGTTAGAGGTTTTTGTATGTGTGCACAAAAGTTGGTCCAAAAACTTTTTGGGCCTTAAAGCCGCTTCACACAAGAATAATCGAAAAGAATCAAGTCACTTATACGTTATCCAAAAGTGAAAGATTCGGTCGTTGATTGCCGACGAGGATGTTTCTGTTTTGCGCTTTGGGTGAGATAAGGTAAAGTTGAACTTTCAATTTTCACTCACCTAAGAAGTACACTAAAACACTGTACGTGCGAGAGCCCTGACAGATGCACTGGCCGGTGTGAGGCGCTATAGCGGACTGGCGTCGGGACGCCCGCCGTTGCCCCGGGCCCACATCATTTTTAGTTTCACCTCTCTCCTCACCCCACACCAGAAATAAAACACAAAACTAGGTGTTATGTCGCTCCCGTCCGATATGTGGGAATTGAGAATTCTGTAATTTGAACGTTCCATGTTTTTTCTCGGTCCATATTTTCGGCTGTTTGCGTGCCGGATATGGAACCCAGATACGCAGGGCCGTCGAAGGATTGAAGGAACTTACAGACCCTCATCTCAACCTCGATATTTATTACTAATCACCATAAAACCAACCAAGTATCTATAGTCTCGCATAAACTTTCAATGTTGATTTGTTTTTTTACGATTGAACAGTTTTAAAGAAAGGTATCACATATTTTTAAGGGATAACAAAACAGTCAAGAGAAATCATTTTTAGGGAGAATATAGAAGAGAGATCGTTGAGATGTTAGTATGTCAATTGGCTTTCAAAATTCATCAAAGAAAATACAGTACAAAAAAACGATTAAATAACTTATAAGTTCAATGATGTGGAGAATATGAAATCGTAATGAAGAATTTTACAGTAGTATTTTTAACAGAAACCGATTTCAAATTAGTTACTTAATCTGTTTCTTATGAAAAAGTAATAAAGAAATGATGGAACTTGGAAAAGGTGCGTATTTTGCTAATCATTTTTCTTTTTTTCCCATTTCCCAGCACCAGGACGGAAGAGATGCTAACAGCACACAAACCTTATGTATAAAAACACAAATCAATTGTTATGACGATAAAATCATTCGTTTACCGGATCATAGTGTCAAATACCTATTTTTTCTTCATCTCCAATTGAAACTAAATTTCATTAGTAATTCAAAACAAGATCTTTATTGGATTTTTAATAAAATGAAATGATTGGCCAACAGATTTATTGTTTAGATGGCCAATGTTTTCTAATTATGTAATTTTAGATGTAAATATTAACTACTGAAATATTTATAAAGAAACCAGTAACTCCGCCTAATAAAAACATAAGTTTAGTGTGCAGCGAGATAATTATGTAGCTAATTTTAGATTTCATTTACTATTTTTGACCATCGCGTCTACATTTGAGATTTACAGTCAGAAATCATTTTCCCAATCATAATTTGAATTTCTCATTGGACATATGCAGTGTTTTTTTTTTATATATAATTATGTAGATACATTTGAGTCGTCCTGTTTAATTTTAAAGCAACACGTCCTGTTACACAAGATTTTTAGAGATCAATCTGCAAATGCTTAGAATGCTTACAATCGATATCAAACTACAAAAATTGAAATCCTTAAAAAAACCAAATAAAACATATTAGAATTTTACATCTTTGACATGATCAACTATTGACGACCCATTTTTAGGAGGAGGCCTCTTCATTTATTCTTGACTTCGTTGCAGACCTTTTTTAACATTAAAATATACCCTGCTGGATTGAACAATAAGTTATTCCACTTGTAATAACATTTGTGACACGTGCTTTGCTTCTTTAAGAAGCGTTTTCGACTATTATCCATGATCGGAGTTTTTCAACATGAAACAAGTGGTTAACCTTAATAAGAAAGTTTAGTAAATATATTTGAATTTAAATAGAAAAGAGTTGAATACTCTCTTATAAACATAAACGCCAAATACATACCCATATCGATATTTTTAAAAAAATGTTAAAAATAGCCAAATTTTTGGTTTATGTATGTACATACATTTAAATTTTAGCTCAATTTTTTTTTTTAATTATCTTGCTAATACAAAGTACCACATCTTTTTTCAATAAATATATTAGGTTTTCAGGTTATATTAGTATCTGTTATATATGAAATATTTCAAAAATAGATACAGCAGTAAGTTGAGAAAAAAATATTTTGACAGTCTATAGGAAAACTTTTTATTTTGCAGCATTCCAAGGTGTGGTTTGACAGCTTTGATCATAAAGTTGTACAAACTGACCATTTTGGGCAACTGCCAAAAATCGAAATTTAAAAAACACTCATGGATGCCAATGCACATTACATTTTTGGCGTAAAACCTGAGATATTTTGAAATTTTAAGAATTCTCTACATACAATCAAAATTGCTGATTTTGATGAGTTATTTAAAAATAAAAATAAAAATATTTAATATCGCTGTTTATTGTGAATGTGTCAGCTATAAATTCATTGAAGAAATATTTTTTTTAAAATATTAGAAAAGCTACTCAAGGTCACTCGGGGTTGAAAGAAAATTACAAATGACTAGATTAAAAAAATAAAGCACTCTTTTGTACCAATTTCACACTTATTTAATATCGTTAGGACCAGTATCGCTTATCGCAAGTACTTCAACTGACATTTGTAACAAATAGAAAAGATAAAAAAAATACTAAATTCACTATTAATTTGCAATCGCATCAAAGAACAATTAAGTTATAGTTTAATGCATGAGACCAACATATTTCTATATTAATAAAAACACAATAATCCTTTGTACTTCATTCCAATTTTTTATTAATATAATGCCTTTCCACCAAGTATTGACAGTGAACACCCTAAAAGTGATATTTCTATATCTCTGAATTTTCACAGTAAAATTTAAATTATTACGATTCAATTAATAACATTAATAACAATAAATGACATTTTAACTGCTTCGGGGTAAAACAGTTACGTTTGGTTTTATTCAAATCCAAAAGCCAATAGGATTCTGAAAAAGAATTTATAGAAACCATATCACAATTCTTAAAATCAAAACAATAATAAATTAAATGACTATGTAATAAAACGAGTATAACAACGGCGATGAAGGAATATTATTTGCTCATTCGATCGAATTGAATTATCCAAATGAAGTTAATATAAATTGAAAAAATCAATATATTATTTTTAATATTTGTTTTAAAAATATATATTTTACATCACAGCTAACGCCAATGCGTCAAATATTTTGAAGTTGAAAGATCATACGAGATATACTCGAAGAGAATTTTTGTAAGTTAGATTAGATTCACTCAAGAAGAATTAACTTCACAAACACCTATGTCTTAGATCTCAAATTAAAATTGAAAAAATCCAATTTGACATTGACTTTACCGAGAATCGAACCCAGACCCACCTGATTGGTAAAGCAAACTCTGACCAACTAGACCACAGCGGGCGATGTTACTTATATGTTATTATATCATTCCAAGAATTAAAACTGGGCCTTCTTATTTGACAATATCCATTTAACAATGTCTACATAATTGTTTTAAGAATTTATCAATCAATCGGCAGAAGAAATCTTTTTCAGTCTCGCTTAAATGTTTTATAATAGTTTTAATTATATTGCCATTAAGATTAAGTATATTTTAATGCGTAAACTTATCATTAATTGCTCATTTGACATAACACAATTTATTCGCATATTTTTTAATCATTTTTTCATCCTATTCCCATCCAAAAAATGTTGTTGAAATTCAAATAATTGATTGGCCTGATAAGTTCAATTTATTTGTATCTTTCAGACCATCGCGTTGCAAGGGAATTCTTAACAAAATTTATTAATTCAAAAATATTAGTTACCGAGAGTTAAATTTAAACATCCATATTTCGTACACGTATCGTCTATATGTGTGGTATCGTGTAAATTATTTATTTTTATAACCTCCCGAAAAATCACAACGTGGCATTTTTCTACCGTGATTCTGATGTATTCTCTTAATGATTTTTTAATCACGTTTTATTTACCTCTATACAAAATGCTTCTAGGAATCACAATTGTGGGGTTATAATGCAAAACGTACTATTTCCAAAATGCGCGATATTAAATTAGATATGTAGATAGGGTAATTCAAGCCTAAGGAATCGACTGTTCCTATTCGTTTTATTATAAAATGTCTAAAAGACTGTCGTTTTCAAATTGTAAGTCATATTTGTATGCAAATGTTATTTTGTTTGCGTTATTCGTTATAGTATTTGACTCTACTGAAAATTTCGAGTTTTGGAAATAGTACGTTTCGCATTATAATCCCACAATTCACGTAAGTGACTTATTTAAGATTTGTCGGAAGGTGCTTGGTGGAATTTCAATATTAAATTTAAATCAATCTAATGTGACATACTCGAACATATATGTTGTACTTGTCTAAAGTTAGAACAAAACGATTAAATAGATTCGAATAAAATGTAAACAAAAAACATAACTTTTTTTTTTTTTGTGTGTGTAAGTGTCCAGACATGACAAACTATTTATCCAGCCTGCATACTTTCTCATTGTAACCCTTATAAGGAAATTATATGTACGTTAATCTTTATTCAATGGTTACAAATAGTCAGTAGTTGGACAATGAATGACATTTACACTTATTTAGGACTTGCATTACTGGTAAACTGGTTAACTGGTTTGTCAAATCGGCTTAAAAATTCCCCATTTGTATTCACTCTTTGTGAATTATGGACTATTATAATACAGGCATTGGATTGTGTAGTTTTGTTTTTCTACTCTGGTAACTTTGGAACACGTATTTGTAATGGTTTAATTTGTCATCTAACACCACTATGAATACAATTCTTTTCAGAAATGAGCCAAGCAACACAAGATGAACGTACAACTTTTTGAAAAAATATTTTTTACCCAACAAAATAACGATTATTTTAATAAACTTGATACAAACACTTAACTAATTTTATTTGTTTGTATACCATGCATCGATAGCATAATGGATCTACATACTAATAAGTAATGATATTATATAAAATTCTCAAAGGCGAGTGAAACAAATAATATACAGTCGTAATTTAAATAAATCAAACGAATTTAAATAAATCTCGTGGCATCTAATCTTCAATTACTATATACCACTAATAACAAAAATAACATAATATACGATGTCACTGACCAAAAAGCTAATTTTAAGCATCTCTATGAATCGTTCCGCCCTACAAACGCATTTTAATTTATGGTTGTCGCCCTTGTCAACGCGCTAATCGGGGAGGTTTTTGTAATTTTTCTCGAGTTTTTCCATCTAGAATTTTCCAGACCAACTACAAAACGACAAGTGCTTCATCTTTTTAACAGATAATACCAGAACATCAAAAAATAATATTACCAGTGTCCCATAATCAGTTTGAATACTTACATATATACTCATTGTTTTATTTATTTTTAGTTTTAAAACTTTATTGTATTTGAATGAAACGGTTGATATATTATGACATGTTAATTATTCTTTTTAAAAACATTTTTTTGTAAACATTCCACAATCAATTACTGGTAATATCATTCAAATAGTATACATACTTCAAGTCAATTTATGATCAAGGTCTTTATTTGTATATGATACACAAAATTTTAATGACAAAGTAACTATTAATTTTGATTTAACTTTAAATCAAAAAAATCTGGTAAGTTTTTTGTAACACTCACGAAAATAGTTTTCAAATGATGATTTAAAATTTAATATTGTTTAGAGAATAACATTGATGTTCCTTCTAAATTATTGTATTTAGGTCACGGTAACTAACCATAAAACTGCATTTTCTTTGCCTCTAGTGGTGATACTTAGAAAGAAAATTTGAAACAAATTATGAGGGACGTTGTAGTTTTTTTACTTAAGAGAACTATAAATACATTTTTAAGTAATATATTATATTTAAGTTATAATATAATTTAAAATATCTTAACAAAAATACTGTCGTCGCGTGTGAAAATACAACTATCAGCAAAATGTGTATTCTGAGCGATGAAACTGAGATATCAACCATAGCAAATTGATTAAAAATAAAACGTCTATTTGAATTTATTTTGTAAAATTCATTATTTTAAAACAATAGCAAAGTATTAAATGTTACACAGGAATTATTATGTTTTAAAATGTAGATTCGATTACTCTTGCTTTGTTAAGTTCCTACAGTGAGAATTTTGTTTTATTATTTATAGAACAAGTGCAACTATAAATATATTGCATGCTTCTTTAATAAATAGCAAAGCTAAAATTACAGTTTATGTTACATTGTTCAGAATACTTCTAGGGATTGCAACAGTGGAAGAAAATATTCATACCAGTACTTAATTAATACCAGTACTCAAAAAAACGTAAAATTGGGATTGCAATACCGGATGAGTAAATCAAAATCGGTATTTCATATAAAATATCGTCATAATAAAAATACATCATAAACAGGTGATTTTTTTCAATATCGCTTTAAAAAAATAATAGATTATTAAAAGGTTCTTCAATTCTAACACCTATCAATATTGACAAAAACTATTAACAGATTTAAAATATTTTAATGCATCACGTATTTTATGGTTTATCTACATTAAAAAATGAAGTAAGATTTTTGTTAATTTTCTATGTACTGGTATTTTGGTTTTGAAAAAACACCACAAATACTGAATTATCAGTTTCGCTTATACCGGGATTACAATCTCTTAATATCTGTACATTAGATGTTTCTGGCGTATTGGTGGATATTTTCGTGTATTTTTCCGTACAGTGAAAAAAGAGTTTCTCCAATATATTGCCATCCACGTTTCTCAATAGCTTTATTTCATTTCACTGAAATCAAATTGACAATTGACATTCGGATCGTGTGAAATTTTCGATAACTTCATATAGACGTCAATCGGTTCGTCTGTTTTCTTGAAACGAGCCGTATCTGTGTCAACTCCAGCCTCAAAATATACAACGTTTAGCGATGACAGCGCGTTGGGAAGTAAGCGAGTTGTGTTTTTCGAGATTTCGGATGGGCAGAGGAGTTTCAGTGGGCACGTCGCCAATTATCCGGATCCCATTACATGGTCCATTTTTATCAGTAGTGTCTTAATGATCATGAAAACGTTCGCAAGCGGAATCTAATCTGACAAATTTTAAACAAAACCAGGAATATATTTTGTAATTCTGTAATTGATTATTCAGGGTTATCACAAACTCCAATCGAATATTATACATCGATCATGACAAAACAATACCTCACATCCAACAAAATGAGTTTTTTGTAAACATTCAGCTTAGCAGTGAAAAAACATATAATTTAGCAAAATCTGGCAACAAAAAAATGATTTTAACCAAACTTGAAGCAATACGATAAATTTTCTTTATTGTTACTTTTATAAATACAGTATTTCTTACCTTACGTAGATAAAGCAAAATACGTAATAATTGCAATAGAATTTTGTTTGGTTAGTGATAGATATGTGGAATACGAAGTATTGTTTTATCATGAGCAATCTAAAAAAACCAAATGTGAAAAAACATGCGAAAGATTTTAGACCCTGTCTGCTAGGATTGTATCATTTATATCTAGCGACGTCCGTGAGCTTAAATACGTCTTCATTGAACTAGATATCATCAGATTTGTTAAAACTCAACGCCAACATGGACATTTATCTGTAATAAATAGATAAGTGGAAGTGCACGAAACGTCTCACGTTTGATAGTCCTGGGGTAAGATGGATTGAATGTCAGTGTCACAGGACTTGACAGTATTGAAGGTTGAGCAACTGGCGTACGAAGGTGGTGGACCAAGTTAAATCGAGAAGATGAATTGTGCCGTCCAATAATCACCCCAAACTGTAACGCCAAAAAAGAAGAATGATATAACACACAATATGATAAAAAAAATCAGTCTTTTGAACCATATGTTTACCTTAAATTATATGATTTATGACAGATAATAGTCTTGAAAAAAAAATTTAGCTTTCATTAAGTGTGTATAATATTTATGACAATGTCGTTTATGCGATTCAATAAATTTTGAGATAAATAAAATGTTTTAAAAAAAATCTTAAGTGTACTGAAATTATATTTTGCAATTTTATTTTTAAATTATAATGCCATTCCTTTGAAATTATTTATTTTGAATTAATTGAAATAATAAAGTCATATGACAGATGAAAATTTTATGTTGACCATGTACTTCTATTTAACGACAGCCGAATGCATCTTAAGTATTTATTTGATTTTTCAGGCGAAGGGTGATTAAAACTCTATAATGCTTGTCTATAAAGAACCTTGTATTACAAAAAATCTTTTTATAGAATTCTTTTAGGATTTTTAAATCTTTGAAATCATAATCTTATTTTTTATAAATATCTTAACATGAATTCAACAAAAAGATGGTCCTATACGATATTAATTGACTAGTGCATTAAAATTGAGTAACCCTGGATAGTGGAATTTGTAACGCATAAAAAACATAAAGCGAACGTAAGATATCAAATATTTTTACAGTGGAGTATCGAATTTGAAAATTTGACCTACCAGATTTAACAAAATATATAATACCATCTATGGTTTTATTCGTGAAAACACTTTACTGCCTCCTTACTAAATTTCCAGCCCTTAATGCATTTTCATCGATAACTTTTTCATGAAAATAAGAGATGTCGTCAGTTAACTTTCCACAGATTTATTTTATAATAACATTTTCTATAGTTAGAAAAATATCTTCATTTTAAGAGTAATATCAATTTATTCTTAACGCCACTTACTCACTTTTACATGTTAATAAATGTAATTAAAAAATGAAATTATCAAATTTATTTGTTTATACAATATTATATTTTTCGCCAATCTACCGTTGAATCCATCGAAAGTTTTTATTGAAATTTTCTTACAATATTTTTCCATTCATCTCTAATACGTTATTATTAAATTTCCTTTAAACTCCCGTTTGCATTTGTAAAGTTTGTGCACCATCGGACGTTTATTTAGTAAAAAAATAATACGACCATAATGACAAAATGAACATAATTACAATAAATAAAATGAATATAAAAAAAAGTCTATTAAGGTTCCATATATCTTATTTCATCTGTACATACTACACAGTTCTCATTAAAGATCTGCTAATAACCAGTTTTTAACAGACCAATATTTTTTTTAAAACTAAGAACATACATGTAATGAAAACTAAAACGAACTAAGTTTAAGCAGAATACCGAAATAAAATATCATTTTTTCTGCAATGAGCTACGATTGCTGCAATACGAGTTCTTATTGCAACTGTGTATTTTTGAATGAGTGTCATGAGCAGCTCTGCATCGGGCCAATGCTTTTTCGTAGAAGGGCCTTTTTTTTCATTACTACTTATGTGAAAAAAGACAGCCTTGAATGGTTTAGATTCAAAGCGAGTATACAGAATACTTTATATCATTAAAACTAAATTACCTAAAAAATTCGCACTCTTTTTTTATCTGATTTTTTTAAGCATAATATAATTCAGTTACATGATCAGCTCCGTGCAGCTCTGCATCTTCTTGATCGTTATTGCATTATCAAAACGACCGTGATGCAGCATATCCAAAAACTTAAATTACATATATAATAAAGGCTCGTATTTAAACGGTCAGAATTTTAATTCAGTTTCGGTCAGAATTTTTAATATATTGGTCAGAATTTATATTACACTGGTCAGAATTTATATTAAATGGTCATAATGTATCGGTCAGAATTACATAGGGCAGAATAAATAATTTATGGTTAGAATATATATTAAATGGTCAGAATTTGTATTAAATGGTCAGAATTTAAATGGGATCGGTCAGAATTTAAATGGAATCGGTCATATTTATTTTGACAGATGGTCTGAATTTTTTCGATGATAATGATGTCATCGTATTGCGTTGCTATTGGTGCAAAGTGAAGTTGCTTACGGCAAATCGTCCAATGGGCGAGCGTTGCTACTAGCGCCACGGTCATTGAATAAATCACTATTGTTGCGCGCCCAAAGGACGAATTGACAGTTCCAGACAGTTCTCATCATATATGTACTAGGTTCCCACATCCAGGCGGCTGTAATTGCCGTATATTCAAGTGGGATTGCATTTGTATGTTTCGTGTCAAAAAAAGAGTTTTTATTTAAAAAATGTTCACGGCATTTCCGCCTAACCGAGATTCTTTTGGTTATTAAATATTTTTAAATAATCTAAAAGTTGCAACTATTTTTTATTATTTGTACAATTCGATACATTGTAATCTGCTCTGAAGACAGTAAAGGAAAGGATAATATTTTTGGAAAGAACATTTAGATAAAGAATTGCTAGTATACATTTCATAGCGACTGTGGAAAGAAAAAAGGACGTAACCCTCAATTTTCCAAAACAGCTTTTTTTCGATAATCACAATTTATACAACTTGACACACATTCTATCAAAAGGATGGAAGCTGAAAATGCCGAATTAGTATATAAATTTAATTTTTAAGTTTGAAAAAGATGACCTTGTAAAAAATTAAAACGAAGAAAAAAGACTGAAATAAAGGTTTTTCCTAGATAATTTCTTAATTAATATTAGATTGTGTCAATTAAACACCAGTTTAGAAGTCTCCGTGCACTTCAAGGTTCTGTATAATTATTAATTTGCATATGGCCTAAAATCATCAAAACACGTTTTTTGCGCCCTTTGTAAAATTTGATATGTGTGGGTTGCGTCCTATTTCCTTTCCACAGTCGATATAATACACTTATTGTAAGGAAACACTACTTTTTTAAAAATTGAAAGAGGTGAGTATTTTTTATTTGAATTTAAAAAAGTGAAAACTAACAACATTCATCATAAAGCCTTGGTTCCTCTTGGAATCCTTCGTCCACTGCAGTCCGGTAGATACCTACCTTTATATAAACAAACCGAGTGGTATGTAATCAGATGATGAGTTATTTGTAATAATAATGACTCATTATAAGAGTCCGCTTTTCCGCACATAACATGAATATTGAAAAAAAAGAATTATTGATTTCATTTTTTTTTTATTCTGACCGAAATATTTATAAAATCTGACCGTACAATAGATTTTATTCTGACCGTATATTAATTTTATTCTGACCGTATATTAATTTTATTCTGACCGTTTATTAATTTTATTCTGACCGTTTATTAATTTTATTCTGACCGTTAGTATTTTTATTCTGACCGTTAACATTTTTATTCTGACCAAAAATTGAATTTTATTATGACCAGAAGTTGATTTAAATTCTGACCAGAAATTGATTTGAATTCTGACCATTTATTTTGTTGCCAAAATAAATACTACGGTAAACAAACTATGAAATATCATACATATTTTTTTTAATGCATTATCATAATTTAGATCAGTGGTCCGCAACCTTATCTCTCCCACGGCACACCAAAATATTCTCGAGATTTCCGCGGTACACTTTCAATTTTCGAAATCCATTTCGTATATATTTTACATAAGGGTATGTATATACAAAAAAAAAAACAACTTCTACGCGGCTCACCTAAAATCCCCCCATTGCACACTAGTATGCCGCGGCACAGCGGCACCGGAACACTGGTGTTTATGGATGTAACCGCGAAAACAAACATGGTATTAATTGCCTTGGGGGACATAAAAAAATGAATGGAAAAACTACAGTTATAAATAAACGCTATTGTATCATTTAAATTTAAAATATATTTATATACATATGTACATTCAAGATTTTTGTTGCAAAATATATTGCACAGAGTTGCAAAATATATTATATAATTAAATTTTGTTTGTAGTACATAAGATTCTAAATATAGACTCCGCATCATTGAACGATAAATATGGATGCAACGAGGGTAAAAATATTAAAAATATGGATGACCTATATAACAATAGGCAGGGTGAGGGCTGTACCAGTGGCGTGCGCGGGTAAGGTCTTCCACTAAACCAGTGGCGGTCCAGGATCTCCTGCCCCCGCCACTTATCTGCGAAGCTCAATGACGTCACTGTTCCGTTGCCAAGGCAACAGGTCAAATGAATAAAACGGTCTCCTCACCCCTTACCCGCTTCGCGTCTGTTCCTCGGGATCTTTTCGGGAGGGGGGGGGACGTGCGAAGTTTTCATGGTCATGAAATGTACGGAAATTACTATTTACATAAAATAAGCAGTACAAATTTTCAATTATTTTGGTCCTATAAAAAACTCCTTAGCAATATTAAAAATGTATTTAATTAGAAGAATTTCATTATACCTATACATATTGTAAATAATTAAACAGATTTTGTAGGCATCATAAAGAATAAATACAAAATACAAATGTATATTATTTTTTTTTTAAATTTTATTTGAAACATGATAACGTTCAAATTGACAGCAGAACAAACCTTGTTATTTAACCTGCTCAATTATCAATCAACCAGTGGTACAGTGAAATCTATCAACATTCGCTCAACTTTTTCTGTCTTATTTTTCCAATGCATAATGAACCGTGACCAGGCGCAGTGTTGGGCTGAGCGATACAGATAGATAGGCAAATCGAGACACCAAAGATAAAGTTAAATTAATGACACCATTGTCACTTATAGCATTATCCGTAAGTAATTCGTCGATATATTTTTCGCTAAAGGTATCAAAACCTACTCCGCCAAGTTCATGTGCTAAATAAATCATTTCAGCTGATATCGCCGATGTTTCAGTGGTTTCATCGACTGTAACACACCCAAGTATGTGGACTTAATTCAGCGATGGCAGATGCAACATGATTTAAACCATAGGTTCCCAAAGTGGTCCGTGAGGACTGCCAGGGGGTCCCTTACAGGAATTTAAAAAAATGGGGGTCCACGAGATGTAAATGGGGGTCCACGGACCGGAATCAATGGAATCAAATTTCATCAAAATAATGCGGGTTTAAATAGGTCAAAGTAAACTATCTCTTAAATTTATTAAACAAAATATATTTGACACATTATGCCTGCACATGATACACTCAAAAGAATTCCTTTGAGTAATAACACAGTTCAAAGGCGTATTGATGAAATGAGTCATTGTGTTGAAAGCTTCTTGTGTAATTATCTGCAAACAAACCATTTCTCTATTCAAGTGGACGAGTCAACGTTACCTGGTAATGAAGCACTATTATTGGCATATGTTCGTTTTGTTATGGACCAAGAAATCTATGAAAAACTGCCTTTTGCGAGAACTTTGACAACAGACACTAAAGGCGAATCAATATTCAAGGTTTTCGGTTTCGAAAAAAAGAAATCGGTTGCAAATCACTGAACGTGGAGATTCACGACTGTACCTTACGAATTTGAACCAAAATATTGACCAATTGATATCGGAGCATCAGGTTCATCCCTCTCATTAACAGATTTTATTATTTTATGTAAGAATTTGATTGTGTTTTGATTTGTTCATTTTCATTTAAAAAAATACAAATGATAAGAATAAAAAATTAACATATTTTTTTTTACAATTGTCCACTATACAAAAAACCCTATCACAGTGTGCTCATATTTGTATTTTTTAAAAATAGAAAACTTTACTAGTATGCATCTTGGGGGAGGGGGTCCACGAAGGATAAAATACTGGGCTTAGGGGTCAACGGGGGAAATAAGTTTGGGAACCATTGATTTAAACAGTCCAAAATCGTATTTTTTTCTAAATGTTGGTTATTTTTATATTCATTCTTTATTCTTTCCAAAATACAATAATACATGCTCTCGATGTTATATTTAACATTTTTATAAATCGTAAAATAAAGTACATTTTTTAAAAATTTGCATTTCTAAAAAACCGCATAACATTGAAAGCGCATAAAAACAGGATTGACTGTATTGTTAATCTTAGCCATTCAGTCAGCTCCGCTAAAGGGGAACGCTCGAACGCATAACTAACACCTAAGCCAGTGATGCACAAACCGCGGCCCTTTTAGAATTTTGTGGCGGCCCTTAAATCCTTTTCTCAAAAATATTTTTTTCACGTAAAAAAAATATTTAATAAATGTAAGCAAGCTTTTTCTTCAATGAAGGAGAATAAATCGGTTAATTGAAACAAGCTTACAAATATTATGTCAAATTAAAAAAAAAAACAAAAAAACAAAGACCAAGAACGCGTTAACTTATATAAGAATTGCATATAAATGAAACATAAATATTTCACAACGAAACGATATTTAATAAGCAAGTACTCATAATACTTTTTTTGCATGGCTTATTTATTTTCAAAATAATACGGACAAAATAATATAATGCAACCTATTACTCATTTATCTAAATTCACTTCATTTTTTTTACCCGGTTTTAATGCTACATGGAACGTACATATGTTCTGTATAACAAAATATTGAACGTACTTTAAATCATTTTTTTCTTTGCAGCCTGAACCCACGATAATTTGTTTTATGCGGCCCGTTAGAAGGTAAAGGTTGTGCATCACTGGCCTAAGCGAAAATAATACGATTTAAGAGAACAATTTTTTAAAATAAATATCCAGAAATCATGTTTGTACATATATTTTATAAACTTTAATCATACTTTATTTATTTATGTATTTTCATAACAGCGTTTATATATTTATTTATTTTTAGTCAACTATTTTGTTTAATTTATATATAATATATATTATATTGTTTATCTAAGCCAATGAAGAATTTATACTATTACAGTTATTACTCCATACATTGACAAACATCAAAGTTCAATTCAAAATTTCTGTTCCCAGTTACTGCAGAATTGATGAATGAATTTCTTTGTAGGGTGGCTGGAGGCTTCGGCGCCATGGGCGCGGGGCGGGAGATTTGTTCAGATGCGATCATGGGATGAAAAGAGGCTGCGAAGGGAACACACGAGAGGGTAATGTAGGCTTAGGCTGCGGCTTGCACGCAACAAGGACGGACTTCTCTTGATAAACGTGAATGACGCCCGAATTCCGCGACCTGTTTCGATATTGAATAATTTGTTGCCAGGTGCTACTATTTTCAAGGATGAAAAATGACATAAATCATTTAACAAAATATTTGTATAAAGCAATATAAAATATCACAAATCATCACTGATTATTTCCGCCTCCAGACGAAACGAAACAGCTCTTGCAAACAATTTATCGTATGACTTTCGTAATGAACAAGATACAGGAAGATGATTTAAACCTTATAATAAATACTTTATCTAAAACAATCTTATAGTTATAGTACTTCCTCATTTAAGTTAAATCAATGAAACATGAACAAATTTGACCACTTACTGACATCACACTATTGTTTGTGCTTTAGTGAAGCAACCCTAGATGTCTTTGCATACGAAAAGAGAATGATTTCATCGTTAGAAATGAAGGGAAAACAAATTTTGATTAGGAAGAATGGATAATTCCCATTTTTAATATAAAATAAAATTGTATATATTTTTTTTATTCCACTTGTGTTACAAAACGTGAAACGTGTTTTGTCTCTTGAGAAGCATCATCAAACAAAACATCACAAGGTTTACTAATAAAATAAAAATTGATTTTTATTCTAGTTATAAATTAAAAAATAAAAGTGTGGATTTTTCGTTTTCTACTGGACACAGGAAGGGATCAAGATAAAAACATTGACAGTAATCACAATTATAATCATTTTCTATCAAAACTCTGAAAAATTATTGCTTTTTGAACATCTTAAGTGTTCTTCAATTCTTACATTCAAATTGTGTACACTATCACAGATTTTGTCACTAAAGACCCGGGTTTCGCCTTTCGGCATCTTCAAGCGTTCAAGTGCGCGGACTTGAACTGACGCTTAGTAAATGAATGTTTCGAGTTTATATAATAAATAAATATATCACTGAGTCTAAAACCATCGCTGGCAAAAAGGATAAGCTCATGGGAATGCCCAAAGATTTGAGTAGTGAGTGGTTTTAAGAATTATATTTATTTGTTTGTCGGAAAAGGTTTTATGACTATATTTACATAGCGTACAGAAGTGGCGACCCCGGCATATGCAATATTTCATTTAAAATCGAAAGGCGATGCAGCTGTGCTTTGTTTATTTCCAAAATGTCCTGGTAAAAGAGCTTATGACCGTCTGTATTTGGGTGTAGTGCAGCGGTGGGCTGCCAATACGTTAACAAAGGGATCGCTTATTCTCAAAGCTATTCTCGGTGTCCTGGGGAAGGAATGAATTTTTTTATCACTCCTATTCAATTATATGTAATACTTAAATAAGCAATCGATTGTTACTTAATACACCTGAAATATGAAAAAAATTGCAATTTATCGTAAAATTATCAATGTAAATGGCCAAAAAGGTAGTACTATGTATACTAAAGCTGTCTTAGATAATTTCTAAGTTAGAAATTGCAAATATATACTAATTTTATCTGAGAATATTGTTTTCTTTTATATTAACAAGGGGCTCGCCGGCCTTAGTAAAACTTAACAAGGGGCTCGCGCGAGCCCCTTAGAGCCCCCTCCAGCCCACCCTCGGTGTAGTGTATTATTATTGGATATTTCTAAAATTATTCCTAACACTTTCAAGAGACAATCAAAGATCCCACTTCTAAAAATAAGAAGCAAAATCGTGTTGTTTTGTTTTTTTATATATAACCAGAGGTCTTGAGAAAATACCTAACAATGCCATCTGTTTTGCTGTCCTTTTTACCTTCTTTTTAATAGAAATCAATTCATTTAAAAAGTATATTCATTGTATGGTGTATCTATAAATATTATAAAAATCACAAACAAGCAGAAATAATATTTTTGCTGTTGCAATTTCTCTGGAACTATCTGATGAGTAGGATAGTTCGTAAAAAAATAACAAATTATTCTCTCTGCCTTGCTTAAGCTTAACGATAAAGCTAAAACGGGCTGCTTGTCCTGTCACGTGATCCTTTGTACGGGATCAGCGTTGGTTTCATATTAGTTCCAGAAACCGCCACCATTTCCTCACGGTCAGAACAGCGTTGTAACACAGTAGACAGGTGGTCTCTTTATCCTTACGAATAGCCCATAAAAACAGACATTCTACAATTATATTCAGTCTGGTCTTCATGGTCGGGAAAGCGCCTATGACAACTAAATAATAGTTCGAACATATCCTAATTAAGCTGTGCATGGCAACACTGGCACTCCAGTGCACCCCGGCCAGATGTGACCCACATTCGCGTCGCAAACTCCCCCACTCTACCCTGTCAAACACAACGCGTGACGTCACGTGCTCGCATGACAGGGGGCGGCAAGCTGCCGAGGATGCGAGGGGTTAAGGCAGTATTCTCCGGAACTGGGTCAGTTTCATTCTGAAATATCGCCGCTCGCCTGCTGCTGGCTCGATCTACGAGACAGGGCTGGGGAAAGCGGGCATTATGAAACGAGGGGTTAGTACAGCTATATGAAAATATCGAGGTGTTATTCGATTTGAGAGTATTATATAGAGAAGAATTTTCCTTAAAATAATAATCTACCACTACTATCATGATAATTCATATCTTGTTTGGCAGGTAATTAAAATTTTCATTTTTATCTTTTTCGACATTTTCCAAATGTTCTTTCAAATATTTGGCATTACAGCTAATGCGATAAATATTTTTTAATTGAATGATCATCCTAGATTAACCCAAGGAGAAATGGCACCACAAGCACTCACGAATAAGATTTCAAATTTAAATTGAAAAATTCTAAATTTGATATTAACCTTAATTTGCATAAATATATATATGTATATGTATATTGCAAAAGATAAAAGGTCATTACTATAAATAGTATAATATATCAAAATAAAAATTAAAGCTTTTCTAGATTATATAATTTTTAAATTGTCTCTAATATATTAATGATTATAATTAATTGTAAATATTGTATCACAAGGATGGTCCAGATCAACTTTGATTCTAGGTTAACATGTACGTGGAACTGTGAAAAGGTCATGTGTCAAACTGCTTTGAAAACAAAGTAAAACGCAGTCCCAATCGAGAACAAGGCAAAGTTAGCAACTAAATGAAAATAGAATAGGATTTTCTTTCTATTTTTAGTTTATGCTGTGTAATTTTATGTTGCAGTGATTATATGTTTACAATATATTATATATTATTTCTATATGTTAGAAGTTATTATTGTATATCACTAAAATCTCCAATGGTAAAAAAATCCTCTAACAAAAAGATAACTAATTGATTAGAAGAAACACATACTTGAATTGTAAGAATAGAATTTCTAAAAAATATTACAATTATTGAAATACATTACTTCACACCAGTGCTTCTCAGCAGGGTTCTAAATATTCTGCTGTGGGCAAATGAAAAAACTGAAGGTAGTTTTTAACATTTTCGTGTTGCGAAAGTGTATCTGAGTTATTCTGTATTAAAAAAGCTAAATATAAATTTTCCGTTATTTCAATCAATACATTAAACATTATTACAATAGTATTATTTCAAAACATCTGGAAAATAGTTTAGTTTATTATACCGATACATGACACATCTATAAAAACTTTGTACATTAATTACTCTCGATAAAATTATTTCATAAAATATTGAAAACATCAAATCGACTTTTGGACTTCATTAACGTTTTTTTTTAGATCTTTTATTATAAAATCCTTAAATATAATCATATTTGGAAATAGTTAACCAAAATTAGTCCAAAACAAAAATTGTCAAACTGAGAAACTGCATTTAAAAGTTGGAGACAGTAAAATAAATTTCAGCACACAAAATTCGATCCACATTGATTGAGTGTGCAAATTTATTTGGATTGTAACAAATTGAATGTGAGAATGATCTGAAAGTGATTAAACTACTTGGATGGTAAAGCTCTGCTTTTTAAAAAAAAAATAAACTTGTGGGCTTAAAAAACGATCATAATAATAGTTTTGTTATTGTCGTCAGGGTCGGATGTTTCAAATAAATTGAAATCTTGGTGTATACTAATGTCTTTTTTAAGAAACTGAGTGTTGAATGGCTTTTGCTTAACCACGATACAGTTTTACTACATTAAGGGTGAGTGCAATTGTCTAAAACCTATAATTCAGACAAATTTTTAAGTGACTTATTTAAATACAAACATTCGTATAATTATAATTTAATATTAAAAACATCCTTTTTAGTTAATCAATCCTTATTATTATATCACAATAACTTTTATTTTTTTTAAATGAACAGGGAGCCAGTGGCGTGCTTAAGCAGTGGCCTCCTATTTTTTCCAAAAAAATAATCTCAACCCAAACGCATATTTTTTAAAAAATCATTGAGCATAACAAAATTTAATAAATATGTGTTCCTGTAGGCAATTGCACTTACCCTTAAATATTTCTACCACGGGTGACGATTACAAAATATATCCGGTCGTAATTTGGCAGTGACGTTTTTAGCATTTTCGATTCAAACTATTTCTTGAAGGTGAAGAGTTGATTACTTGGCTCGTAACGTGTCATCTTATATTTTATTACATATTGATTTTCGTACATGGTCAATCAAAATATGTTCAGATAAGGAAAAATAATTTGGGAATATAAATCTTTGATTAATTTATAGAAATAACGTGATCAATGTGTATGCTTTTTAAATCAACGGCTTTACATTTTTTATTTCTTGTTTTAAAAAATCCCCACTAAGGAAAAGTATATATAAATAAATAATCTTTAATTGAAGCTAAAAAATTAATTTAGTATTCCGTTAGAGCAGTGTTTTAGTGAGTTCCATTAAATGACTTAAGTGTGAATCTTAAAAATAAATATTTAAATAATATTTATCGTATCACCTTATTTCCAATTCGACAGATATCTTTAAATCAATTGAGATTAGCTCAATATTATTTAAGAAAAATCACACTACATCAATTTAAAGAGAAAAGACATTTCAAATATTTACTCAAACGTAAGATTTAAAATGTAGTATTGAATAAATCAACAGTTAGTTTCTAACCAATCAAAATTTGATCTTACTCAGGTCGCATTGGTCTAAAAATTAACACTAGTAAGATCAATGTGATGTGTAACCAAACCTGTCATGACTCTGATAGGAACCTTACCAGCGCGGGACAGATCATCGAGAGGGTTGAAAGCTTCAGATACCTCGGCGTACATATCCCCGAAGACGGTAGTACAAAAAAGGAGCTCACCATTCGTTTAGGAATGGCTGGATTCTTCGCATTCTGGATTCGCTTGCATTCTGCCGGTACTTTTTTACGGTTGCGAATCATGGCACTGACGAAGACTCAGAAAAACCGTACACTGAGCTTCGAGAACAGATTCTTGCGTCGGATAATGGGGGTGAAGTGGTTTGATTTTGTTTGGAATTCAGAGATAAGGGAGCGTACAAGACAGCGTCCCATCACGTCAGTGGTTATGGAGAGATGTTGGAACTGGCTGGGTCACGTGCTGCAGATGCCTCCGGACAGCCTCAATCCTGCCTGCCTCTTCTTTCGACCGGTGGGATTCCGGTGCCCCGGACGTCCGTCGGGTACTATCCATAGGATGTACTCGGTGAAACTGAGGGATGCTGGCATGTCATGGGAGGAAGCAAAGCAATTGACGGGAGACAGGGAAACATAGAGGTGCCGAGTTTCGCCCATATGCTCCACATAGGGAGCGAATATGACCAAAGTTGAAAAAAATCAACAGTTGAATATATGTATACATATACTGAAATCAGGATTAAGTTTTCTAAAATTCTGATGTATACATATATATGACCGAAACAATATATACAATAAGACATAGATGGGTAGTGCATCTCAGTTATTATTTTTATCTTATTTTAACCATCCTAAATATTTTTTTGTTTATATTTCATGCAATGAAATATAAACAAACAACGTTAATTTATATTTCATTTATAAATAAGTGCCATTTTTCCTATTGTTGTAATAACGAATATGCTAACGATATTATAGAATATATTCACATTTTTTTTTATTGATTTTAATAAATTACGGGTACATATATGAAAAATAATAATGTTTTCGAAAGTAGTAACAATATTTTTTCAGATTTTTGTTATCCATTTGTTTCATCAACGGAAACACAATAGTATACATTATTGATATAGTCTTGCGTGAAATTTATTTTCATCATATTCAAACATTGTCAAAAGTAGATACTATGTAGATCACAGATAGAGCTTATATTTGCAGAGTCGCTGATCTATTTCCGTCCGCCATTTACGTGATCTATTTCTGAATACACGGAAAATGCTGCCGACCGCCATTCCGACAGGCCAAAAATATTGTGAGAGCATGAACGAGTCGCCGCGCGTCGCTCCGACACTAGCTGTCTCGCTCTGACAGCATCCGCGATGACGTCACTCGGAGCTTAAAGCTCGGCAGGAACAGGCGTGAGGTATGGAGAGGACTGCCTTATTGCCGTCGAAATGTACATGCGTCAATACGGGGCGTTTTTACTTTGGCAATCAATGAGAAATGAAATTGGAAATCATCTCACTCTGTAATGCAAAAATGATCCTGCTTTAAAACAAGGAGTACAATATTATCCATAAAAAGTTTGTTTCCATTTTTGTTATTTCGTAGGGTATATTACTATCATGATTCATTATTGATAAACGATACTTATTTTGAATTGATAAAAAAAGAAAAATTGTGTTTCAATCATGTCTTATTTCTGCATGCTATACGATATATTATTTGAATGAATTTATCTTTTCGTAATATGTTTTAATTTTTTAAGTAATCACTCTGTTCAAATCATCGGAAAAAAAGTGACTCACTCTGACCAATTCAAGCAGAAATTGTATATAAATATTAATTGACGAATATTTTTTAATACAATTTGAAAATCCATAACGGTGAAAGACTTTTAATAACATCAGATTAGATCGATTAGTATTGTAATACAATCATTAGTATATATTAAAACCTTGACACAAGCGTCGACAGTAAATAAATATAGGCTTTGGGAGCCAAGTACCGAATTTCCAAGGTAGCTAATCTTCCTATTTATAATGACATATTTAAAATACTTTTTTTATGTGGCTATAATTAATACTTTTTAATAACATTATTATTACAAATTCATTTATATATCTCAGGAGATGAAAAAATGTTACACCCGATCCTTTTTTTGTATTGTTTAATAAGTTAGTACACGGTTTAAAAAAAAGTACCGAATATTTTTTTTACTCTTTTTTTGCTTTAACACTGCTTAAAAAACTAAAAAGAATAAAATAACAAACGTATTTACATATTTATCAAAACATATACGCCGCGCTGTCGCTTTTTATATTCATAATTACGTTTACATAAAAAAAATCATTAATATTATGCAAGTTACTCCCGAATATGTCTATCTATTGAATATTTCTGGCAATGAGTATTTTCTCAACAAAAAAAAACAGTCGTAAACTGGAAAGCTTATATTCAAGTAACCACAATAAATGAATATATTTCTCTATCGATAACTATGTTTATTTAAATACATTTTTTATTTATCTATAGTTGTATGTATAAATAGTAAATAAATTCAATTAACTATTAAGTTTTTTAACAAGAATTTTGTATTTTGCAGTGCTAACTAAAAAAGTCTGGGAGCGGTGATTAATAAATTGTAATATTTAAATGCTCTTTAACTGCAATGATCCAATTTCCGCACTAACAAGTATCCAACAAAATGTTCTTTCAATACATTGTTACAAAATCATTTTATTATATTTACGTAAATATAAACATCTAACGAAAAATTTCCAAATCGCATAGAAAAACTGTGGGAGCGCCGCGTCAACCCGGTAAGGATTTAGGGCTTAGTTTTAAGTTATATATATATATATATATATATGTTGGTTTACATGTTATAAAGTACACGATATATTATAGTATAATATGTTCATATATGTACTTATATGTACACTGAGTGAAATGCGCGTGCATCTTCACACGGTTGTGCCGTGTCGGCGATGCAGTAACCAGCAAGCCTCGCCCCTCAACTGTGACATTTATCCGTTGGACGTCCTTGCACCACCTTCGCTGCTTTTATACGTCAGGGTTCAAATATGCGCCGGAGAAAATATTTTCAAAATAATTATTTGATTAACTTTCCTTATTTCGGAAATTTTCGAACTTTTATTATAAAGCATTCAACCAAATACCAGAACCAACCAATTATTATTTCACCAACTTATAAAATAACATAAAACAAAATTTACAGTTATTGGACAACTGTCGTATTATTCCAATATGTTATTAGACGATCGTTTATATAATGCAAGAAAGGCCATTTCTTACACAATCGTTTTACGTCCTGATTTAAATAATAGTATTGACATCATTACAAACAAAATAGTATTGATGTATTGTATAACAACTTCAAAATCTATGAAAATTTCATATGGAATATTTCATATCGAGGAGCGCAAACATATTAAAGCTAAGCGTATGCTGAGACCCAGGACGCAGCGTAGAGCAGCAGATAAGTGCAGGCAGCCGAAGCAGACACGTGCGACCAGCGTATGCTGTGACAGCTGCGTCACGTAAGTGACATTCTGAATGACACATGATGATTAATATTTTTTTTAAACTAGCTTTCATGTGTAGTATGGTATAAACAGAGTTCATTTTGCACAAATTCAATAAGTTTCTTTGTTTCGCAGTGAAATCTAAGGATTCCACAGGTTCGGGCATCAAGAAGGAATCTATGCTGGCTCCACAACGGAGCGGAGCGTACGGCGAACGCATGTCTGCGCCGTACGTGCCTGCTTAAACTTATGCTTGCACTGTTGTACTGCACAATGCCTTATTGTAGTTTTGATTTACTCGATATAATTTTATTATAATTAATTACAAAAAGTGATAATATAATAAATGATAACAAATCGATATATTGTGTTTTGTTTATTATGGAATACATACCTTTTTTGACCATGCCCGCCCCCAATATGGACTACTAATGAAGATTATTTTAATAGTCCTATTATACGAGAGCTGGTTGTTATTCATATGCACAACCTTCTTTTTTTAAGAGAGTAGCGGATTGAAGAATAAGGCTATGACAATACTAGTAGTAAATTAATCAATCTCTCTACACTCTGTTCTTTAGAATCTGATGGTTGGGAGGGTATTTCAGACATGACAGATGTTCAGGCTTTCGAAAAAAAATCGATTAAAAAAACTAGTTTATGATACAGAGGATTGAGTTTACCATACAGGGGTTTGAGACAGGATAAAACATATCTACCCTGGCAAAAGAAGTAAATTAATAAAAACAAGTGCCCCATTCAAGTGAGTATTGGAGCCATTGGTACTAGCCAAAAATAATGCGAATTATTATGTCTGGGTCGTTTAAACAAGGATATTCCAATATCCTTTTTATATAAATTCTCCTAGGTATATTTTTTATAAAAAAATCATTATAACACCGAATTCGTATATTTTCTTCAGATTCGGGTGTACTTAATATTATTGTTTAAAAATGTTTTTTTGGAACTCAATGTCGATTTTCTAACATGGACATCACGTATCCTCTCTTTTATATTCTTTTCTAGTGTCTGATATATAATTTATTTGTTCAACCACGTCCTCTTTTCATGTGGAGTATATAGACTCTTGATAGATTTTATCTCAACAGAAGTGTTTCTACGAGAACTGTTTCGAACTCAGTTGCTTAGATTCTCTTTTTTTAAGTGAGAAGTGAAAGAAGGCTAGGCTAGGACGGGACTAGTGATTAGCTAATCGCCCTCGATACGCCTCATTTGTTGCAAACTTACTATGTGTCAATGTTAGACCATCGGTGTGGTGACTATTTATTTTCTTTTATATTATATTTTGTTTACACTCGAAATGTGCTTTCAAAACAATTTGTTTCTGATTATTTGTCACATCAGCTTCTTTGTTCTTTGGAAAAAAATCCCCAATAATTAAATTCTTTAATTTTATTCCTTACCACTGCCAAATAAAATTAGTTTACCCACTTTTAGAAACTAGGTGCAGTCAGCCGAGATGTCTTCAGGGGCGTTCAACTGATATTCTTTACAGAATTTTGGCTCGATTTTTTATTATCAAAAGCATAAAATGATATAAAATAATATGTAATATAAAATGTTTCTATTGTATATAGCTTAGATAAATTACAAGAAAAATTCATACTCAGAGTAATAATACCTTTACTATTTTACTTTAAAAAATAATACATTCTTTTGTATCAATTCGATGTTTATTTGTTGATCAGGACCGGTTTTTTTCATCACTAAAATTTTCAACTGATGCTTGTGATTCTAATAAATAAATATTATTTTTTTACAAAATAGTGTGTTTTTAAAATATATTATTTACCACAAGTAATGACAGTGAGCACCGTAACAGTGTCTAACTATTATTATTTCTAAATTGATGTTGTGAAACAAAAAAAAATACATTGATTTTTCATAAGAATTGAAATTATTACTCTCGCAATGAAATCACTTTGATGACTATTTCATAAATTGTATTTGTGTACAAGAGAAGAAACACATTGAATCTTAGCATACGTACTATAATATAATCATTTACGAAGTTAATTATTTTCAGTTAAAAAATATATTTATACCTTTTCTCTGTAGCTTTTTATTTTTATTTTTTGTACTTGTGATGGTTTTTTTATGGTTAAAAAGCACCGGTAAAAACCAACGTAGGTTAGTCAAAATAAAATTCTTTTCAAACCAAATCAAAAAGCAGTCTTAAAAATCGATTTACTACTCAATTTATTTCCAAAGTCGACTTTACGCTGCTTTCACTATCATTTCTTGGTTGAAAGTCATTGTGTGTATTACAAAAATGAAACGCTTGCAATAAATCCAAATTATTTATTAATATCACGAAAAGTTTCACTCATCGCGACCATAATCTATTCAAAATTAAATAAGAAAAATGACAAAAAAATCGATAAAAGAAATATGAACAATGAAGTTCTTTTTTAAAATTGTTTGGATAATAAATAAACAATCAATTGGGATTCTCGTCCGATGATAATTTTCACGATAAGCTAAACCGGTCCGGATGTAAATAAATAATGGGAGATGACTACAAAAGTGTTTTTTTTTGTAATATCAAGTATCCATTTTTTAAACCATGCCCGCTCCCAATGTGGAGCATATGGACTCCTAATGGAGTTTATCTCAAGAGAAGTGTTTCTACGAGAACTGCTTGTTACTCAGTTGCTCAACCTCCATTTATCCAAAGAGAGTAGGAATAGAAGGAAAGTGCTAGGACAGGACTAGTGGTTAGCTAATCGCTCTCGATACGCCCCGCTCATAGGATAGGATGAGTGGAGGGGGTAATTCAAGATATCACATACATCCATGCCTTTGAACAGAAATTCATAAATCGATTGAAAAATCAATTTATAAAACTGCCCGTACTGAGAAATATGATATTATAATATTTTTAATTTAATACGCAGCTATGGTTTAAGACAGTCAGATCATGGTCCAAAATGCATGGTTGAACGATGAAAACAATAAAAACAACTAGCAACGATTAAATCGATTCAGAAAAAATCGGTCCATCGCCCGCTCGTTTTAAATTTTACATGTCGTTAGGTTCAGTGTACTAAAGATAACTGATAAAATAATTATCATTTGTAAAAATACTCTTCTATATTGCATTGATAAATATATTATTGAAAAGACCTGCTATAACGTACGGAGCTGTCTCACTTGTTGCAATATAGAACACGCGTAAGCACCAATCCGCCCACGATCTGCGAACATTCGCAGAAGGAGTAACTGGGTCAAACACCCCTAACGAAACCGACTGAGAAGGATGAATGGAAGCTGCGACGGACAGAGCGAGAGGTAACTAGGGGTGGTTATCTCGGTGGAGAAGTGCATCGGACAATGAACTCAGCGCTTGGCGGGGTCGATATACTGAACGGAGAATATTTATAGAACTGTTTGTTTACTATTCCAGTTTAATGCATTAATATCTATAAATGAATAGTTTTAAGCATAATTTATGTTTGCCAAGCTTATTTAACAGGGTTATACGTATTTTTTAACTTTATGGAATCAAATTACTGTTATTAGCTTTTAGTCAAATCTTGTAATGTTTTGTTCATGGTCTTTGCATTATAGTTGTATATGAAGTGGTTCTTGGCACATAGTATAAGCTTGATTTAAGTAACGTTTACTAGTGGATTTAAAATTGATATTTTTTTTTTGGCTCAAAAACAAGATTGTAGACGCATTATAAGACTGCCCTTAGTTAAGTCCTTCGGCTTATCATAATTTGAAATTTGTTTCAACAGTGCTCAATTTTTGGTAAGATTCGTGAGAGATGTGAAGTCTTCCGTCGGCTAAGCCTTACTGACTTGCTTAATGGGAAAAATTCGTGCTGGGTGTATAGGTCTTACCTATATAGGTCGCAACGCATACACCCTCGGGGAGGTGTTTCCTCGGTGTTGGTATAGTATACACACGTTTCGGGTTGTGCAAGTGGTGACCTAGTTCTGGAAATGCATGACATAGATATATACATAATCAATTCGGGATGACGTCATAACATTGTGCACCAATCACGGAAGAGGTCCATTCAGCTAAAGTCTCCTCCAGAATTCGTTGAGGAAAACTGGCAGCGCCTGATGGTTAGGCAGTTGCGCGGCACACGCTGGTTCGGCGGGTTGCATATCGCGTAGGCGAATTTTCAAAATCCGGTCTCCTAGACTTGAAAATTTTATTCGAAAATTTCATCGAATGAGATTTACAAAAAAACTATGCTATGGCAAAATTGTATTCAAACTTCACCAATCCTTTATAAAATTTTCAATATTTTAAAAGAGTGAGTCCAAAAGATATATTCTTTTAAAGCACATATAGAAACATACTTTACTAACAATATCATTATAATACATTTACTAATTATTTTTCGTTAATTTTTTTAAAATAATGATACTATTTTCGATAACTTACATAGTTTACGAATAATAATTTTGTGAGTGTAACACATCAATCATTTTTTTTCGAGAATCTACAAAGTGTGGTGAGTCTGTGATCTGCCATGTAATTAAAAACGGATGATTTTTATGTATTTGTGTGTTTTCAAGTGGATACAAATGGAGGTCGTTTTACTAAATAAGCTCAATATATACTCATATTATTACTATTTTTAAGTCGTTATATATAGCTAGTTCAATATATACTACGCTATTCATTTCTTTCCAATAAAGTATAATTAAAAAAAAAAAAAAAACACTTTCACATTATTAGACTTTACCACACGCATAGTAATTATAATTTTAAAATGACTAATCGTTTACTTAAATACTTCCATAACGTGTTATCTAAATGAGTTAATAGAATATATATTATTCACATTTTTATTAAATAGTAAGCACTTTTTAACTATCACAATGGTTTAAATATTACTTTTACCCCAAGCGTGGTACATGAGCTTCGGCGAACGGCGAGACTCTGGCGTAGAGCTTCGAGCGAGAAAGCCCCCAAGCCGGGACGCCTACGCGAAAACGAAGCCCCCATACTACGGTGTCTTTCGCCTACGCCTAAATGTCTGCCGCTTTCAAGCCTGGAAACCCACGCAAATAATTATGTATAGTTCTGTTTTATAGTGCTTTATAGATAGTATATTTTTAGAATCGGATATATTATAGAAACACGTGAAAAGTTAGTTTTTGAATACCCTATCTTATCATTACAAACAAATGAAGGTATTTTACAATAGAAGGGTTTTATTTTTACAGACATTATTTATTTGACCAAAAATTACTAGTATGCTCAACCAATAAATAAAACCCATTAAAACGGTGTTATTATTTATGTAATATATATTTGGCATAAAATTAAAAGATCTCATTGCTTTATAAACTCTCATAACCGAATAACTTTTACGATTAGAATACTTTTAAATATTCGCCACTATATTTTTCTCTTACATTAAAATTTAAGGAAAGTAATTTTATTTTGATTAAGTGACCTACCAAATAATATTAAATGAGCATCTGACGTGACAGAATTCAAATTGAATATGCGTTTTTATTTTTCATTGAACGAGGGGAAATTATTTTAAAGTATACATAGTAATTATGTTCGTCGATAATAAATCAAATATTTATTTTTCATCAACCATAGTTTGGGGACTGATTTTAGTTAATCTTGAATAAATGTAGTTTGATTTTCAATTAAATATTCCATTAACTGAGTTGTGACACAGTTCTCAGTATTTAAGAAAAAAATACTTGAAGCATACTATTTGTTAATTTTACGGTTTATTGATTAATCTACAAAAATACTAATTTTTGATTTATTAAAAAATATTCATCTCTTCATATTTTTAATTAAGATAATTAGCGCACGACATCTTATTGGAATGATAAAATTTAAAAGAATTAATTTCAACAGATTATATTTCGCTACCTACTACAGAAACTTGTTCTTGCTCGTTGATTTAATAATAGAAATGCATTAATAGCTAATTCAAACTAAGTTTTTTAAAAGCATTTATATAGTATTTTAATTATTATCCAAAAGTAACATTGTTTATATTTTGTAAGATAAATCAATTATACCATCTTTATTTACGAAAAAAAAGCAAATACCGTAAAAATTTCATTTAGCAGGTTAATTTTTTACATAACACCACGCCCATTCATACCTTCAGCGGCGAAAAGGTGTACCATTTCATTTTCATTCAGTCATATTCTAATCAATCAATACTGACATTCAAAACATGGCGCTCTCATTCATTCTCATGATCAATAATTTTACTAATAAAAAATATTTAATATATCAATTAATAAAGACAAGCTTCAAAGTTCAATTGATTTAAAAATGATTTCACCTAAAATAACCTTTACTTTTTCTTTCATTATGTCAACACAAAATCATAAAATTATATAGTTTTCATTATGTTCATCGTTACATGAAAACATATTTTTAAATGACATTTTTATAATATACTATTTTTCAACTTTAAAAATATCAACAAAAAGAACTATAACTCACTGCTCAGCACTCACTCACATTTCAACTTGAAGATTTTGTGTATATACTATCAAAGGAATTCGGTCGTTATGAATCATATTAATTGTAAATTTATTTCTCTCCATTCCGAGTTGTGGAGCCTTATCGGAGTTGAAAAAATATTTTAACTTTCTTTCTTCTACTATTCATGGCTATTAAACAACAAAGGAATATTAAAAAAAACAAAGTTTTCCAAAAACTTGTTCATTTAAATAATCTTAATGGTTGATATGCATTCAATACACGTAGGCCTCAAGGGTATCATCGACATACGAAATTTAACATTATGTTTATTGTACTTTCAGACATATTTATATAGTAAATATTTTATTTATTAATTAAATTTATAAAAGCGATAAAAATAGTGGTTTTTTGATCAAAAAATGTCTAAAGCTGGGTACTGACTAGTGTATTTTTATACACTAAAAAGTTGCTCGTAAAACAACTCTTTTGATTCTGCACGCAAATTCTTGCTCCAGCGGTATCATCTTGTAGTTTTATTTGATAGTAAATGCACACGTACGTGAAAAAAACTATGAAAGAAAGTAAACTATGGTAGGCTACCATTGGTAGCTTTACTTGAACGGAGCTGAGAGACATAACACGTACATGTTATATGGAAGAAAAATTTAGGAATGTCCAAAAATTTAAAAAAAAAATATTCGAATGTCACCAACAGAATTTGAATTTACGAATAATCAATGCTTAACAGCCAACAATATTCTCAGAAATTTACCAAGACCAATTAGGTACTCCAATCCATTTTTTTACAAATAAGTTCTTTACGCTTTTTTCTTTACACTTTAGCTATTGACTCAAAATTCGCGTCCACACCGTACATACAAGTTCTACCGACAGATCTTCCGCGTAAAAATGCTAAAAATGTTGCTTTTTTCAACCAAACTATTTCTATAACCGTATTGAATATAGTTGCTTAATGCTTCATATGATAATATATGCTTTCGTTTTGTACATTGACTTCTTAAAATATCTTAATCATGTAAAACAAAAAAGATATTATGAATGTACCATTATACCAACCATACATTGATTTATCTATTGAAAGAAGGAATTTATGATAGTTATTTGACATTTTTTTTTTTATATCAAATTTATGGAGCTTCAAGTACCAGGACGCACCAAGGTTCTTATAGTCTCCTTCATCGATAAAGATTTTGAAAAAATGTAAATTGCATCCCCTTACCGTCGTTTGCAGACGGAAGGGCGCGATCACTACAGAGATAAGAAGTTCACGGGAACTCCATATGCATTATTTTGCAAATCACATTCCATATGCTTCCTCCATAATATATCCGTACATGTACACATACATGCGCATACATACATACATACAGTACACAAAAAACATTTAAACAAAGAGAGTCATTTTCGTGATGCTAAGTTCGTTCTAAAATTGACAATTTTAGACGACATAAGATCTATGGAGGGTCGTCGAGTAGGACTGCTCTGGGTCTAAAACGATTCTCAGGCAGTGTCTCGTCATAGTTGTGGAGATTAGAGATCGTTGGGTTAAAATGTTTTCCTACCACGCTGTGAAACTTTTGTGATATTTCACGAACAAACTCGCGGATGGTAGGTATTTTCAAGTCTCTGTGAAGCAGCGATTTACGCACGTACCACGGGGCGTTACATATCTGTCTCAGTGATTTATTTTGGACAATCTGGAGAGTTTTCATATGTTTGCGGTGAGCATACGTCCATATTGGAGCAGCGTACACAATGATTGGTCGAGTAATTGCTGTAGTTATTTGACACAATAACATCATTAACTTATGCGAATCCAAAATCGGAAAATTTACTTAATTCGGAAAAATCTTATGGAACTTCATTCGATTAAATTGTATTTTTGTCTCATTACTATAATGTAGTTAAGTTCACTAACGTGTATCACTTGAACTTATTTTGGAGGTTACTCCAACAAAACAGGGAAGAAAAATTAAAATTGAGAGATTTTCATATAATCTTCAAAAGAAGATGAAATGGTTTTTTTACAATTTTTGTTCCTTTACCGATTTCAAAAACACAGGAGTTTATGGATTTCCCAAAGTTTTGGCGGGTTTTAAAAGCTTTTCGAGAATTTTTCATTGCTTACTTTCAATCCCGGCATTTTGGCATCACAAAATTGGACGGGATCTCATGATTGGAGACCCTAATCGTAGCTTAATATACCAATCCTTAAAATACCAAATGAACATTTTACTTTCTAGACTAAAAAAAACTGTTTGGCTGCGCTTGAAATGAATATCATTCAAAATAATAAATATCCGTAATCAAATCTTTGGCAAGGTAAAATATTTCTAATAAATCGATCGCTATTCTTATTTTCCAAATAAGAAGGCAATAACTGACCATGAAAAACTGTCAAGATAAATAGGGTAGTGTTTTTATCAAAATTTTAGCACTGCGTTAACGAAAATGCAATAATTTCGTAGCAGTTAAGCAGTGCCTGCAATAATTAGGTGCATTAGCTGCATTTCTGCTGGGAAAACAATATTTGTCTTTTTTCTAATACACTGAATAATTTGAACAAATAAGTATTTTATAATAAAGTATTTTGACAGCTTTTACGTGATTATGCTGCTTTTAAAGTGTACATAGCTTTCAAAAGATGACATTCATAAATCCTTTATTATTTATTATTAGTAATTTCTAGCCCACTAAATATGACTTAAGGTTGACTGTCTTACCACCACCCGCAATAACGCAATAAAATCAAGAAAAATAATATTATGAATAG
The DNA here is from genome assembly GCA_031772345.1 of Himalopsyche anomala. Classification (NCBI taxonomy): domain Eukaryota; kingdom Metazoa; phylum Arthropoda; class Insecta; order Trichoptera; family Rhyacophilidae; genus Himalopsyche; species Himalopsyche anomala. The sequence goes on along the minus strand of CM062827.1, from coordinate 12,262,352 downwards.
TTAAAAAATACATATTTATTTGTGGATGGGAATGGGATTTTTTTACAAAAACTGCTTCTTATTCTCCTTTTTAAAGAGAGTTAAGATATAACAATAGGAATGAAACAGAACTAGTGGTCAGATAATTGTTCTCACTATGGCCTTCGAAAAAAAATCTATCTCATTTCGTTCCTTTCTTTAATAAATATGAAAATATCTATAAAATCTGAAGTGTGTTTCAATTATTAAATCTATTACTTAAGATTATCATCGTATTTTTTATATTATGTTTGAAATAACAAAATATAATTACAGCTTATGTTATCCAAGATACCATATAATATTAAATTATCATCCTAGTAAACTCATTATTAAAAGAATAGCACAATAATTTTCGTTTAAATATTCCAACGTCATTATAACAAAAATTAAAGTATAGTGTTCCTTTTTTTTAATGTTAAATTGTTATTTTGAAATTTACTACTGTAAATTAACGTGAACAAACGGTCATTAGTATTGCCAATTGAAAAATCAAAATTAAATATATTTTTAAATCAGGATGATTTTGGTGAACACGATTATCTTCGTTAACGGTTTCAAATATTTAATTACTTGCAATAATAATTCTAAGCTTAATCCAATTCAATCTTTATATTATTTAACTTCATATTAAATTTTATGAGAAACTAAGATAATATTTCACTGCTTTTGTTAAGGAAATTATTAATAGTAGCTATATTCAGGTTAAACCGTTTTTACTAATGTTCTTAAGTAAGAAAAAATACGATATTTGAAAAAATTACAACAAACATGCTGAAAATATATATTTTTCGTGGAATTATATGAACACAGGAAATGAAAACGGTACAAGTCCAAAAAAAAGTGAGTATAAATGGTATTTTTTTTTGTTTTTGGTATTTAATGCGTTTTTTATTTCTTGTATGTATATACGATTAATGAATGTGATATAAGAACTATAATAAATTCACATAGAGACTTGCTATTTTAGATCGATTTTTTGAAACTTTTATTTGCGACATAATGTTTTTTGTCGAAACGACAGAGATAAGTTATAAAATTGCTTTATTTTCGCAAATTTGATCCCGTTTTATATAAATGCTTAAAATGAGAGCAGCAGCGTTCGCTATGCGGCCTGCCGCTGACGTCACGGGGTGTCTCGTGACGTCATACGACGGGCGAGGGAGACCGCCTTGGGTACTGGCATCTCTCCAATTACGTCATCGGGGATGTAGGTACTGTACGCAAGATTCCCACCCGATGGGCCACTTTAGAAAGCTTTTGTTCTGTGGATCTCACCATTATCATCAGAAGCTTAACAATTGAATAAAAAATGCATTATCATATAGTAAAACGAATCAATTCCAACTGGGTTCGCATTCTCTGAATACCATGCAAAATATATTTGGTTATTTTATAATTATTTATCATATTTACACTCATATTTAAAATATTACTTAATTTAACTACATTTTTTCAATATACACATAAATAGGACTTTTTTAGATATCTTTGTATACACTACTTATTATGTATATAGCTATATACATTATTATTTTTGTTTTCAATAATATACATTGAAATAAAACTTTCGTTTGTCGCTATTCACTACAACCAGCATACAGAAGTAGTAATCAATGGTTACAATTCGAGTTCCTAGTTTCTCATTTTTTATCCAATATTGCAGATTAGGAGACTTTTTAGCACTGTTTTTATTTTATTTATGTGTACGAAAAAACATGTTTCCAAATTTAAGTCAAGAAAACAAATCTTCAATCTCGATTATATTAAATCAATGATTCAGTTGATACGTGAAAACACTTAAATATATATATGTATTCTTCCTATCTTCGTATTTTTTATCTTATTATCGTCTTTAAAATTTATTTTTATTAAGTTTATCGAACTTCAATTTTAACTTGAATAATAGCAAAAAATACTCATTTCGCGTGGTTTATTTAACACGAACATTGACAACACGAGACGTTACTTTTAATTTACCATTTTTTACCGCTTCCAAAGTACACCAAAGCTCCGAATGCAGGATTTCAATAGTAAAAATTTAACGATTTTAAGTTGATCAACCAATCTCCATTGTTTATTAAGAACTTTAACATTCGGATCGAAATGTTTGACAAGATAACAAAATACAATGAACATCAATACACATAAACATATGTTTTATTCTTTGTTGGGAATCTAAAATGGTGCCTAAACGTGGTAACACTTATATGTTGACACTGTGTTCAGGGTGAAAAGCGATTTTCAATAATTTATTAAAATCATACAAATACTCGTTAACAGTAAGAGAAACAATATGTTACAGGTGTAAAAATATGGTTCATTTTGTTGAAGTTAGTTAAGAAGATACTTAGATATAAAATTCAATTCGATAACTTTGTTATTCCACAGATTGTGAAACAAGTCATGAAACATCTTTCGCTTCTTTAAAAAGCATCTTCAGACAAACTATTGTATGACTATTTACAAATTCATTAATAACTTTCATCAAAGTTACCGCCGAATTCATCGAAATAAAAACTTGTTGAGACATAACTATATGAAGACTATTTTTAGTACTATTATTGAGTCCTTGTATGTTATTCAAAGGCAAAGCTTTTAAACCACTTATATGTTATATTTTACCATGTGAAGCCCGATGTGAAGCATATGAACTCCTATTAGAGTTTATCTCAACAGGCGTGTTTTTACGAGAATTGCTTGTTACTCAGTTACTCAACCTCTGTTTTTTTAAAGAGAGTAGGAAAAGAAGGATATGGCTAAGACCGGAGTCTATTGGTTAGTCGCTCTCGCTTCGTCCCGTTTTTAGGATAGGATTGGTCAAAGGAGGGAATTCAAGACATACCATTATCAATATTGTCAAACAGAAGTTCATAAATCGATTGGAAATCAATTTATAAAACTATCCGTACAGGGATTCGAACCGGTGACATCCATAACAGAAGCCAACTACGTTGACCACTCCACTACGCAGGCTCGACAAACCTCCTAACGTATATTTAAAGATTGGTAAAATAAATCAAATGTCAGAAAGTTTTAATTCATTCGAATCATTTATTAATAGTATACAATGTGAATAGCTAGATATATCATATTACATTTGGACCCATTAAAGGTGAGGTGAGCCAAGTGGTATTTTAGACAAAATAAATATTCTATACGTCTTAAAGTATCGTAAAAGTGAAGTAACCTCAGTTAATACACATTGCAATAGTGTTATCTTCGTAAAATAAAAATATGCAATCCACCAAAACATAAAGTTAAGACGTGAGTGTAAAAGTCTAAGAAAAAAGTTTTACCTTTTTACTATAATAGGATTTTATATCATACTGCTTGTTTGTGTTTCCTCAGTAAAGTTTAGTCCGATTTTCATTTTTAAAATCAAAATTATAAAAAACAATCCTTGTATATTTTACACAATATTGAAATTTGACGCAGTTGTAGTAGGAAAAAATGCTAAATCTTAAAAATAAAAAAAAATGACTGTCGATTTTGCGATTCAAATATTTTTAATTCGATCGACGCGCCACCAAGAAGAGTGAATTAAGAATTTTCTTTTTAATACCAAGCAGTGTTCCATTCCAAGCTATGTCTGCTCCTGTAGCGAGAAATTGGGCAGTAAATATTAATTATATTCAGGTTACTAATTTAGTATGCTTTTTTACCATTTTTACCGAACGCTTCTTATGTATATTATTTTTTAGACAAATAAATTTCCTGCCACGACATCAAAAAGTATATAATATCACGCGACGTAGCGTGCTTGTGGAAATGTTCCCTCCAATCTGATTAAGTAATCCGTTGCGATCAATCAGCCATGTGGAGTGTAATTTTATCATCCATTTTTATTTGCCAATGCACTTTATTTTCATTACAATATATGACTCATAAAATCTATGCACGCTATTATTATATTATTATCTTTGGTATTTTTATTTGACTATACTTACACCATCCCCGAGGCTATTCTCAAATTTATTAGGATATCGAATACTCATTGTGATTTTTTGTGTTTGGTTTTTACGGTTGGTATAATATAAATGTAAAAATTTTGAATGTGATAGATAATCTTATAGTCGATTTGTTCACCGTTTCACTGTTATAAGGTGAAAAAATATTTTAGTTCTACAATTATTATTTTTATATATTGATGGCTATTTCGGCTTATGTCATCGTCAGAATTATGTTTAAACTTCGGATATATATGAGGATCAAACATTCAAAAAGTGAGCACAGTTCTGATAGTCCATCATAAAATGTATGAATGGAAATCACAATAAGTGTTCAAAAAGTATTTTTCCTATAAATATTAAATTATAAAGTTGACTCGTTCAAGCAAACCGTGACTTCTCTAACACTCAATTCATCATTTCCGAAGCTTTGTATTTGTGTGACATATCACTTTTTAAAAGTTTGACACAATATATCGTCTCATCCACTCTAGCATCCTTATTTATAATGCAAATTTTAGAATTACATTTAATAAATTGACTACAGTGTTTCTTAGAATGATAACAATTAATCTCAGCAAATTCGTTTAAATTTAAGTGATTATTTATTATTACTTATTATAAGCCTCATGTACGGGTTTTAACATTGGTAATTGATTGATATTTGTTTGGTCATTAAAGATGTCGTCATTGGCTTGATTTTTTCTATTATTTTCTAGTTACTCTAGTGCATTTAGCTTAACCCAAAAAAATAACCCTTAAATGAGATGACTACGAAAAGTACAAACTTTTGTTTTGGTTTTTTTGCTAAGCACAAATCGATTTTACCTTTTATTTTTTTACCCAATGGTAAAATACATATTTACTCTTTATATTGTTTCAATAGATATATTGTCTACACGTACCAAACCATTATTATCTATATTCGAACAGAGTAAGCTGGAATTTTGGCGGCCATTGATTTTCGACCGTTTTTCAATTAAATTTTCACAATAAAAATAACATGATTCATCATATTACCATTCAGTAGTTTAATTGTGTAATCTAAGTTTTGCCTTGTATATTATTTTTATTTGTTGTAAATTTAAATTTACTATTTAGAGTCATTTCAAAAATTGAACATTGGAAAAGTGGCTCTTGGCTTAGAAATGGTACGCACCACTGTTTTTAGTAATGATATATTTATGATGGATATGTTATATCACAAAAGTATTGAAAATTGCACCATGAATCTTGCTTTATCGAAATCATTATAAGTATTGATTAATACAGCTTTTTTTAATAAAACAACATGGATATGGAAGATTTTTTTTAAATCGCACCTGAATGCAAAAAAATCTTTATTATTATAACGTAGTATGTTATGCGTGAAATTCATTATATGTATGGATTATCTTCTGTAGATACAACGTTTCACCTCGGCATATACGCCGGCTGTGCTACGTTATCACAATGAAGCTCATACATTCCATTCGAATGACGTCACTGATATAAGAGGGGATGGCTCGGCGCACGCGTAGGGGTGCGTCGCAACCCTCTGACCCAGTTTCACAGCTCCTACTCCTCATTCTCCATACGAAGGCTTCAGCGCTAGGATGGAGGCGCTATATTTAGAATAGGGGTCAATCCGCTAAAAATAGATTGCCTCCGTTTGCGTGCCTCGCAGTTTTCCAACTTTCTTAGTGTTTTGACACTTGAATTTTGTTATTTAAAGATTTTTCTCAATTCATGTAGGATTGTTCGTGTATTTTTGTATTTTTATTGCACCTCTTACATAATGTATTTCTGTAAAATAAATATATAAAGTCTGTATATGAGTTACTGATAACACTTTTCAAGTTAAAATAACTAGTTTTTAATCACTCGTTTTACCAACATATCTTCAAAGGAATATGACAATTTAAGGGTGAGACTAGAAAAGGAATATTAGTTGATTAATTGCTTTTAATAAACTCCGTTTTCGTCACCAGATAGGGTGGGTGGTAAGATATTAAAAATACACAAAAATCTATTCCGTTTGATACAAATCAAATGAAACGTAAGGGTGAATTTTTAATGAATTTAAGGGTGCATTTGGAGATAAAAATCTTTGTACAATAACAAACTTCATTCTTTGGAAGAACCTAACGTTGATGACGTTTAATTATTATTATTAAGAGCTTAATATTTGGAATAAAGTATTTTTGTTTGAATTAAATAGTTATAGACAGCGGTAGGCTGCCAATATCTTAACAAAGGGCTCGGTAAATGTTATTCATTTTTTTATCTATGTCCGCTCCCAATGTCGAGCACATGGCCTCCTAATGAATGTATCTTAACGAAAGCTATTTTTCTACGAGAACTGCTTGTTATTTAGTCGCTCAATCTCTCTTTTCTAAAGAAAAAATCTAATTTTCAAATTTAACCATCTACAGAAATTGCAGTTATCTGATGATTTGATCTAAGACAAATGATTTTTTTATCTTAACGAGGGGCTCGCCAGCCGCGCCAAAAATTAACAAAGGGCTCGTGCGAGCCCCCCTCCCCTGCCCCCTCCAGCCCATCTCTGGTTATAGAAATTTAATATTAATTTCAAAAATTTTGTGCACAATTATAACTATTTTTAAAACTAACGGTGGTAATAAATTGTGTGTCATCGGGGCCGTGGATACAACTAGAAAAGGTCGGACACGGTTCAAACAATCTGAACGTTTATTATTTCAGGTACAGATGAATATTTTTTAAATGTTTTAAATATCTTTTTATTTATTATTTACTTCTACACTCTGCAGTAAGCTAGGAAGGAAGGTCTTACTCGAGTGTATAGGCTTTTTTAAACATATGTATTTTTATTTCAAGTTTATTGTATCTTTGTGCACTTTAACACCATCAAAGTTTTATTGTCAACAAATTCATTACTTTTTATAACCAGTCTTCATTTAAATAGAATTGAAAATAATTGAATATTCCGCAGAAATAAGCCGTTGTAAAAAGAAATAGCTCTCAAAATATTTGTATTTTATTAAATTAAGTACTTAAGTTCTAAATACAGCTTATCTGACTTACTCAAAATAAAAATAAATGTTTTTGCTTCTAACTATATCGAAAAAAGATATTTTTCACAAGTAGGTTTTTGTCTCGACCATTCGTTTAAGTTTTACTAAATGATTAAATAATCAAAAGATGTCACTAGTATACAGTTTTCAGGAAAAAGAAAAATCTATTTATTTTTAAATTTCTATTGACTAGTTTTTTATTTGTTCTTATTTATAATATAATTTATACACTATTTCTATATGTGTCATGAATATAATTATATAATATTACAATGTTCTCTTTTAAGATTTTCACTGTCAATACTTCGTGGAAAAGCATCATATTAAAAAATAAAACACTCTTTTATGCTAATTTTACATTTATTTATTAGGATTATGACTGATTTTCTTCACCACAGACATTTTGAACTAAATTCATAATAAATATATTGTGAAATTAGTACGAAAGAATGTTTAATTTTTAAATATAACATTATTTATTTTATTAAAGGATAAAATTTTCTTGTTCAATACTTTTGTAACTGATTTTAGATATTTCACAAAGAATAATGTATCTTGGTTATTTAAGTGAAAAATAATAATTAAAAAAACTTGTAATAACTCAACTAGCATTTTTTTAAAATATGTATTCATAAATTTTCTTGTAAACTCATCTAGCGACAACTTTTGTAAGCAGCTTAGTTCCTAATTTTCCCGCAAATAAAAAGCGGTTCTAAAATTCAAAAAAGTTTATTTTAATAATATAAGCGAAATTATTGTTGATGATCTTTTTACCATTAGTAATTTTAAGCATAAGTTAATTCTTATTAATAAAATTCCGGTCATTCTCTATAATCTAGATAATCTTGAACAATAATGTATTTCCATTACGCATGCGCTTCCCGCATACCTTTTACCTATGCATTTACAAATTCTTATGACATCACTGCGTATTCTGGGTGCGCAATAGAATTTTCTATCCGTTTTCAGTCCTGAACTCCTGATCACAATGCCCTGCTTGTGTGATTGACGTAACAAAGTTCATCTGAAAACCGCGATGGCAGCGCTTTCTATGTTTGAATTCGAGTACTATTTTTATAACAATACGTCAAATTTTCCCGCTTTTGTTTTATTTTGGCATTTAAACATAGGCTTCAGACCAAATAAATAATGACATTTTTGATTATTCAACTGTTATGTCGAACTGTTTGTTGATTCTCTGTTATCAAATATAGAAATAACAATATTTTCATTTGCATAACATACTAGAACTTATTATCATCACATAATGCGAACATTATTTTTATTTCGACTATAAAACAATATACAGTGGGACCTCTCATAACGAGTTTAATTCGTTCCAGAATCTTACTCGTTATGTGAAATACTCGTTATGTGGAACATTTTTTCCCATATAAAACAATGTAAAAAAACAATAATGCGTTCCATGCCGGAAAAAAAGTCAATTTTTATATTTTAACGTGTATTAAAGTAAAATTACATACTTATAAATTTTTAAGGAGTGTAACAACCTTGAATGCGATTTCGATTTGCAAAAAACGATAAAAAATCGACTTGCTTATTATTTATGACAAATAGTTAATTATTTTTACGAGCAGACATTTGTTCTTGCTGACGCTTCAAAATTTGGTAAAAATGTGACGGCATTATCATTGTATAAAATTGTAAAATGCATAGCCACCTCCTTATTAGGGTGATGCTTCTCAAAGTACGATGCAACAGTTTCACATGCTTTCAGCTTTTCTCTTATTGCGCCAGAAGATTGTTGCTCGGTTACTTCTTCCTCCTCCACTAACAAACTCTCCTCCATGACTTCTTGCTATGAAAAACAATGCAACTCCATAAGCTTTTCGGTGGCCAACTCTTGACTGTACTCTTTCACAAGCTCATCAATATCGTTGTTATCCACCTCCAGTCCCATGGTATTGGCCAAATATACAATCTCGTTTACTGTAGACTTCACAGGTACTGTTTCAAACCCCTCAAAATCACATTCGACAATGCTCCTTGACAAAGTTTCTTCCAAGCTGAAGTGAAAGTTCTCTTGGTAACCCCTTCCCACGCCATATCAATCATTTTGAGGCAAGTAACGATGTGAAAGTGATCTTTCCAAAACTCTGCGTAACTCGTTATGCGAAATATCGCTCGTTAATGAAGCATTTTTTCACAATCTGTTTTGCTCGTTATGCGAATTACTCGTTATAAGAGATGCTCGTTATGAGAGGTTCTACTGTATTTGGATCATCTGAAAATGTAGATAACAGACTATGGAATCGACCAAAAGTCAGGTGATTGCTCTCTCTCTATTCAGTTGTGGGCTGGAAGGGGTTTTGGGGGACTCGTGAGAACTCTTTTTTTTTAATTTGACATAGGCTGGTGAGTCCCTTGTTAAGTTTAATCAAAACAATATGTTCAGATCAAATCAGCACCTAGCTGAAATTTCTCTAAATGGTTTGAATGTATTATGAAACATGCGAAATATGTAGTTTTATTTTGAAATTTCTCGTAAAATACATTTATTTCGACTGTATAATAAAAGAGACTTATTGATGTTTGATAATATACGTGTTTTACTTCCAGGTATTCTTAAATGTTCAACAAACCTTTTTTGTGAACGATCATTTGGCCGATTATCTCTAATATTTCACAATTGCACATTTCCCTCCTTCCCTTCCCCCCTTTTGAGATTAAGCGAGCCCTTTTTTAACGTATTGGCAGCCCACTGCTGTCTCTACCAACTGTAAGCAAGATGATTTGTAAAGAAGGGGATTGGATCTTTTTAACCATCAACCCTCCCAATGTGGAGCATATGATTTCTTTATGTAGCATCTCAGCATAAGTTGTTTTACGTGAGGCATTGGAAACAAATCTACAAATCAATTAAGTTATCAATACCAAGTGGTTGTGTTCATTCGATGATTCGAACAAGTGACCGCGATACCGAGTATATTAAGAAACCTTGCCACTCGTCTACGTCAATCATTGAATTTCAATTGAGAACCCTTATTGGCATCTAACACATTTGTTGTGGGATGTGCTGTATAATTGTATGCAATGCTGCATACGATGTTAACGTATTGTATTTAAGTGAAATTGCCTTTCGGCTGAGTGACACAGGTTTTTTTGTACAATAAAAATCGATAATGTATATCATATATCTAGCATCATTGCTTTAACTTTAGCAGTCCACATGATATGTTTTTTTATTTAACTTATCTTACGGTAACTATTAATTGGGGACTATTAATTGGGGTAGTTAGCACAAATTAACCAAAGAATGTTTTTTATTTATTTTTCAAATACCACATATCACCATACATTTCTAAAACAGACAATCATTTTACCGTGCTTTATACTCAATATTAACAATGAAAATCTGTGATTTTGGTTTGTTTGCAGGAATCTTTTAATGATTTTCTAATATCAGTTGGAATTTTCCTAAGAGATATATTATCGTTATATTAAAACAAATTCAGTTGACACCCCCATGATCCAAAAAAAAAACGAACACGTGCATTATAGTACACTTAAACGCGAACGCGAGATATTATGTATTTTTTTTTTTATTTGCTTAATAAAAATTCTATGCTATGTTCTTGAATAATACCAAAGTCAATATTGATAATCTCGTAATTCAATTACAAGGCCAATCTTCACATTAGTTATTATTTCGTTCATTTTATTTTATTTTTCTTGTGGATCGTTAAAGAAATGCATTTATTGATATTAATTCATTTGAATTACCGGTACTACTCAGTGCGCGAATGCACTCGAACTGACTCGGAAGATGCCGAGAGGCGAAACCCGGGTCGTGTTCGACCAAGATTTTTGTGGAAGTGTACATTATGAAAATAGTTCTAAATTAACGTTGAATTTCCATCAAGCGCCTTCAGTCAAAATTATAAATTAATTTATATGATTTTATTTATTTAATAATTTGGTCAGGCCCGCGCCTCGAAGACAAAATGATAATTTGCCCCCCAAACTAGAAAAAGTTGCCCATGCTTCGTATACAGTAATATTTATATTTACATGTAGGAAAAAATATTGAAAATGTTTATTAAAGTATTTTATAACGCTAATTCTCGACATTCAAACATACTGGGCTGCCAACCTACTCATAACGTTCGGCTATGCTTCATAATGGATAAGGTCTTAGTACTGCTTATATAATTCATTATTTCAAACACGGTGTATTGAATTACTGTGAGTCGGAGACCGGCGATCGTATTTCATCAAGGAAGGAGGCAACGACTGTTCCGCCCTCGTTGGGGACGCAATTGAGCTCTTCCTTCCGGTAGTAACTGGTGAAGCGATGCTTCGCTAGATGTCTCGGACAGGCATTTTGAGGCTTCACTCACCGATTGAGTCTATGCACTATTCATTACAGAAAAAATATTAAATTGTATACAAAATCATATAAATTATTACTAGACTATTATAACTCCCCTAATGTGCAACCCTGGGTCAATTATAAAAACTGAAAACAAGATTAAAATACGAACATTGTCGTATTTGTTGAATTTTCTACAAACTAATGTTTTAATATTAAAACTCTAAAAAACAAATCTTCAATGCATAAATAGGACTTATAATACGGAAAAAATGCTAATCAAGTAGTTACCTTTTTAGTTCGACAAGAGTTTATATTTTATATATTTATATATGCATAGACCGGGTGCGTGGTCGAGTGATCAACGACGTTAGCTTCAGGTCCATTGCTCACTGTTCATATATAATATGTTTTACAATCAATTTATGGATACGAGAGACAAAGACCGGATGTCTGGATGCCCAGCGAGAATGATTAGCTAACCATTAGTTCTGTCCTAGCGCTATTATTCTATATATATATATACCTACTCTCTTAAAAAATAGAGATTAATTAAATAAATACCAGGTAAATCTCATAGAAAACTCAATCAGAAGTCCATAAGCTCCACATTCGGAGCGAAAATAGTTGAAGATGGTGTGATACCGAAAATAAAATATTAATTATTATTAAATATTAATCGTAAATTTTTATAATATATAATAATACAATTAAAGGTGGGTAGAACATACGACGTTTTTTATCTTAGATTTAATTTCATAATATTTTTACAGAAAAATAAATAAACGGTAAATATTGAAAGTAGAACAAAATCATAATTTAAATATATATTTTATAATTATGTTTTTTCAATATATTTTTTTAACAGACGAAAGTGTGAAAAAATGCCGTTATTTTATACATAATATGTAAGTAACATTGGTCGGTCGTCGTACGGCTGCTATAAGCTTCAGAGCGGTCACCATACTATCATGTTACATTACTACCCCTGAGTACAAATCGAATAACAGCTATGAACAATTTTAAATCACATCTATGATCCCATATCCACACTATTTTTTTATATATTCTCATTACAGAAAACGTTTTGTAAAAAAATAGTCACTCAAAATATCTAAATATGTAAATCCGATGTTATAAACGCGCCTAACTCAATAAGCCTTAAATTGATTTCAAAATATTTTTTAATCAATTCAAGATGTCCGACATCCTATGCTGAAATAAAGCATATGATGTCGTGTACGTGGTGCACCGGTTGACGTCATTGTCTTCTGTAACGAGTCCTTCGGGTTCTAGTTACAGTAATAACAGCATTTTTTCAAGCGATATATCGACTTCTGTTTGAAGGCATGGGTGTTTGTGATGTCTAAATATTTACATTGTATAAATAGTATACCGCTATTACAGAATAAGACGATAGGTTCAAGAACGAAATTACGTACGAGCTTTCTCTAAAATCTGTTTCTTTTTATTTTACCAGAGTAGAAAAGCACCAAACCACACTAAAATACTACTAAAGAAAAATGAGTTTGAATACTTTTAAGCTTGTTACAATTTTTGTTTTTTTTGTTTCGTGGTTTTTGTACATGGTGTGTTAAGCATATAGTAAAATAAACATGATAGGCTATTTTTACAACTATTTTTTTCAAAAAGTGGACTGTTTATTTTTTTACTTCACTCGTTTAAGTGAGGAACCATTATTTTACGGATTCATTAAAAACACGCTGACAGAAAAGAAACGTATCAAAATCATGGTTTTAGTTCATGGCCGTTTACATTTAATTATTTACATCATAAATATAATACAAGGCTGAACTCTCTTTCTTAACATTACCTATTGTATTTTCCTTTATAAGGAAAAATCTCTCCCACTCGTAACGCAACTGAAAATATTTTCCAATGCCTATATATAATTTTCTAAGTATCGATAAACGAACATGTAAATAAAAATGAAACACTGGAGGACGGCTCTTCGTTCTGTCGACATAATCTTATACTAAGCCTTTGGAAGTAAGGTGGAGTGGGGTTGGCCAGCGAAGGGGGAATAATTTGAGGGCGGCAGTTGTCAGATTTCCTTATTCCATTTTCTATATGACCATTCGATAAAGTAGTGGCACACCATATATGTTTTACATAAATATCACCATGACATCTACATTCCGGTTGACAACGCCAGGAACTCGAAGATCCAATCATGTCCTTATATCCTTTATTCAGTAAAAGTATTCATCCTGCAAAGTTGTAAAATACTTTTTTACTTCGTTACACAGATCGATACAATACATTATTAAGTAATAGCAAAAAGATCCATAAGGGCATTTGCGAAAACACACAAACATATCCGTATTTATTAAATAAATTCGATGTTGCCACAATTTTAGTGGTAGTAAAAATGATTTTGAGTGTTAAAATCAAAGAAATGTAAGTGAATATTTCAGATTAGGGAACTGATTCTAGAAATCAGATATTTAAAAAGAATTCAAAAACTATGGTTTTGACGATGATTACACGTTCCTTTAGCAATTATTCAGATTTCAATACACAAAACTGACATTAAGATGATGATTGAAAATAGCGCTACAACTAAAAAAACGGAGATTTAGAAAAGGTTCAAACATTGATGATATAAATAAAGTTGCGAGCTACACTATTAAAGTGTTGATTTAAAGGTTTTTTATTATTGCAACCCACTAATTTTCAAATTTTCAAATACAAATTAAAAATATGACTAAAATTTTGATTTAGAATAAAAATCATTATATAACTAGTTTATTTATATACTTTTTAAACCGTAGTTGGTTTATTTTATTTCGTTTTTTTCACAATAATGTCTGTATCATCATTGTTAACTTAATGGGTCAGCCAATGTAACAGAGCTTTTATAAAATTTAAAAATAGTGGATCAAAATCAATTCCACTAAAATTATACATTGGCGATGTTTCTGTATTCACATTTAAGACGTTATATACAATTATTTCTAAATTGTAATTATTTAGTTTCATTTGTGATATGTGCTCTAAGCATAAATGCACAAATCTATGAACAACTATTTTGTTTGTTTTTTATACGCCAAGTACAACGTGATAAGGAACATTTTTGTCATACAAGTGAATATTCGCCCTCTTTCGGCAAGCGCATGGTGTAGTATTAACTAAATATGCAAAAACGCAATACTGCTTTAGTGATATCGTCCTTGTTACTCTTATTACATAAGCAGCATTAGTGGTAATCTAATTTGCATGCCGACATACATAATATGTCTATACATTCCTGCTATACGGCATACAGTCAACGGATTTGATAATGTAACGAATTCCGATCGAATACCAACTAGGTACGTCGGTCACTAAGTCTTTGGTGCGATTTTTGGATCAGGAAATAAAAAAGCTCCAAAAACTTAACAACGAACAAAACTGTAATGTTTTGCAGCATGACAAAATGTGAAAACATAATTCAATGCTGAGAAGAAATCAACTATTATTTGATTAATTAGGTTTTAACAAAAGAATAATACATTTGTATCGATCTTTTCCTTAACCATGAAAATAATTCTCCTTTACACATTATTATTTACACTTGACTTGATTCTTATGTGGGTATGGATATAACACGCATTACTGCACAGCAAACACACAAACATACACGCTCTCAGTCTGCACATCGTTCACATCAAGCATATTGATTGAATGTTAGCAGGTGATACTGTTATCTATTAAATCCAATAAAATTGTTTCAAGTCTTAATTGAACTGCATACATTTTAATTAGTTTGCAATCAACCATAGCTCAATGATAAATCTGAAATATTTTCCTACTTATAAATTGGACTTTAACGTTCACAATAGTATATATTTTTTCTCGAAAACTAGATATCTAAATAATATCTTCACTTTCTTCCATGCGGTATTCTTTTAAATTGGAGGGAAGAACAATGATTCAACAACGTCACCTTAAAGTTGAAAGTCCCACCCAGCACTCAATGGGTACGGATATGCAATCGAATAGTTTTAAAATATTTATTGCCAACATTCACAATTGAAAATGAATATATGTATTGCTTTTTACTATACAAGCATTGTATAAAAAGCTTTTGAATATTAGGTTAGCTTTAGAAAATGAAAACTTAATTAACATTGAATATGTGTTACTTTGGTGAATCGGTATATTTTAAAAAATATATAAAAAATATTGTGCTTTAAAATGATATTGTTTTAAGGCGCAAATATTTTTATATCAATTATTATTGAATTTTAAGTTCTTTTTTTTCAGTAAAATCTTTAAAGTATATGACAAACAGTATAATATCATATGAATTTTATATTGATGTGCTTCAGTTTTTTCATCGTGAAAAAATAAAACAACTGCTGTGTGAATGTTAAATCACCATAATATAACATAAAACATGTTATAACTAATATAAATTATTCAATTGAAGAATATATTTTTTATGTATATTTTTTTTAATACATAATATGCATAATATAATTATTAAGCCAAAATTAACCCTAGTCTAAGTGAAATAAAAAACTCTTATTCATGCTGCATGCATTGTTGAACATGCATTCGTAAATAAATAAAATAAACAAATATTAAAGTTCATTAAAGTATATTTCTATAAAAAGAGTCTTGACACATTTGTATACACACAAATGATTGTATTGTGTTAGGTATCATATATACTGAGCTGTACTTTAATATTCTGAAATTTAAATAGTTCAAATTGTCTACACTTCCACAAGTTTCATCACTTACGACTCGGGATTTTCCTTTTGGCATCTTCAGTCATTCAAGTGTATGTAAGTAAACAGTTTATATCGCCTATATAATATATAAACAAAAAATAAAAGAACTTGGTATTTATTATTGCAACTAAGATTTGTAGCTATATGGATCTGAATCATTTCACTACTGTTTTGATAATAATGCTAACTTATTAATAGAAAAAACATTCATTCAGTCATTCGAATTATTTAGCAGTACATAGAAAATAGATACTGATTTTAAGTGTTGGGTTTTTATTGGTGTGATAAATATCAGACGAAGTATTTTTGAATATGAAATTATTGTGTTGGAAGAATCAATGGCTATTCTACAATCTCACGCAATGGACACAATAATAGGGAATTATTGAGATCAACTTACTCGTTGAAAATTGGCTAATTGTTGGTAATAAAAATTGTAAATTATCAACCCAAAGTTGACTACCAATGTCATTGACTATCGGCTATTATTTTTACTACCCCTAGAGTGATAGGAGGGGGTATTTCCTTATAAAGCTCTGTCCGGTACTAATTCGTAGTATTTGTCACTGTGTTGTTTAGTTGAGTGAAGATTCAGAAATTCATTTGCTATCGAATGTGATAACAGTTCAGTAACTTTTAAAATGTCGATTTCATAGTGATTTATATTTTCTATTTTAAATATTCACAATAGTGCAATAAATTCTATTTATTAAATTCAGTTTCTGAAGGTGACCATGGTGCGACAGGTAACGTTATATTTTACCGATATAACAAATAATAATTTATAGGCATTTTTTAACAAGGGAAATTGAAACTGTGATTAAAAAATATTTTTTATCATGCAAAACAGGATTATAGTATTATTTAGCCGCATAGCTGAAATTAATCAAATATTTTATTGGATATTTTAAATAAAATGACACAATAATTATTTCTTTTCCACGTCAAATATGCAATCTTCGCATTGTAAATAAAAAAATATATCCTGCTTTCATGTGTTTATGTATAATATATTTATTTTAATTTCAATAAGATACGTAAAGATAACGTATCAATTTAATGTAAGTTATTTCATTCTATCTTGACAATTAGTTGCATAATGTTAAATAATATCATAATAAATTATTATCATTTTTAAATAAAGCAGACGTTTTCATAAATTATATTAGCTTAAAGAAATTGAATTTAAAATACACAATTGATATAAGAGTAATGAAATAACTATGTATTTATAAACGAATAATAATCGTTATTTAATTTTCACCGCCGCCACAACAATCTTAATTTTAATGTAAGCTTATCTTTAATTAAGTAGTCTTTTACAGTAAAGTAATAACAAAGTTTAAATTGGCTCATCTTCAGTTAAATCAAAAAGGTATTAAATTAATTTTTCACTAATATCCAATAGTTACATTATGCAATTTACAATTAATTATAAAACAATCTGTTACGCATGTTTAATGTTTTAGGATAAAATGTATATTTTATATCACTTGCATGTTACATATTTACTAGCGTTGCGTGTTCAATAGCCTCTAAAAACACCATACACAAAAAGCTTAGAAGCTTTCATAAGGCTTCTGAATACTGTTACCTTTAAGCTTTTTTACCTGACTTATCTAACTTGTTCACTCAGGGAGAGTATGGTTTAGATTTTTATAAACTTGAAAATGAACAATATATGCGCTAGTAAAACATTCTGTCGAATTTCTAATGTGCATATATTTTTCATTTGCACAACGAATCAGCTCATTAATTTATTCATGAAGTGATTCGAAGATCTCGTTTCAATAATATTTATATGATTAATTTAAAACCTAATATCGTCCACAAAAAATAAAATGACTCAATATAATAATATATTTTTTATGAGTATACGATGACAAATCTTAAATTAAGCATCATATTGTTTCAGAAATAACATAATATTATAGTACTAAAAATATTTACTTACTTTACTTAATAAATAATCGTGTTGAATATTTTAAGCTACATTAACTTATAATTGAATTTTCAACATAATATTAATTTCAAATATTATAATATATAATAAATGTTTTAAAGATTGGAAAATTACTTAACGAAGCATATTCTATTAACATCGAAAGAACACCTTAATTGTTTTCTGAATAACTAAGTGCTTTTCCATATAATATTTAGTAGTAATATGGTATTGGAAAATATCATATCACTACCAAATAAAAGAATATTTTTTTTAATAATTCATTGATTTTATAGCGACAGACGTTGTATTTTTCTTCACAATTTCCTACCACTGTACTAAACAAAAATGTCATTCATTATTTTATATTCCAAATAAATTATATTCATTAGTTAACAGTATAATATAGTGTAAATTTAAATTCAAGAAAGAATTAACACACAATTAAATTTAATAATAATATACAGTAAAAACTTTTGAAAAGCCGATGTAGACTAATCAGATGTGAGCTCTGTTTGTTTTAATTATTTAAACTTTGGAAGTTTACGATAGCGAATACGATAAATTAATAAATACAGCTACAAAAAATTTTCGTTGTTATATATTTTATTATAAAATTAACTAATAAATATAACCTATATGATTGACGAATTTTTATACATGCTTACAATTCCGAAACTAAGAAATTATAAATTTGATAAATATATTAGCGAATAATGTTTGTATTAAGTTAATAGAAAGATAGTCCACTTATCGTCACCGGTGAATTTATAATTACACTGTCGCCTTTTTTTTCTTCTTTTTTCAGAGAGATAGTTTTCAGTACTCATACAGGTTATCATAATAAATCACTCCATGCCGATTTGTTATTCCCAACCACTGATAACTAATGATATGAGCATGTTTTATCAAAGAAAAAGATAATACAATAAATATTTTTGCCGTATTAACTTTATTATAATCCAACAAATTAAAATAATGTAAAAAATAGTCTTGAAATGATCGAAAAAACCATTTAGTTTGAATTATTTGCAGACACATACTTATCTATAAAGATAACGTTCTGTTTGTTGTGTGAAGTTTAGGAGTTTTGACGTCAAAGAAATTAAACAGTTATAACTATTTGTATATTTGTATATGCCGCCTGTGTGGTCGAGTGGTCAACGTCGTTGGCTACCGCTACGGAGGTCACGGGTTCGAATCCCAGTACAAGCAATATTATAAATTGATTTTTCAATCGATTTATGAATTTCTGTTCAAAGGCATGGATGTATGTGATGTCTTGAATTCCCCCTTCCCACCCATCCTATCCTATGAACGGGGCGTATCGAAAGCGATTAGCTAACCACTAGTCCTGTCCTAGCCCTATCTTTATATTCCTACTCTCTTTGGAAATAGAGAGGTTGAGCAATTGAGTAACGAGTAGTTCTCGTAGAAACACTTCTGTTGAAATAAGCTCCATTAGGAGTCCATATGCACCACATTGGGAGCGGACATGGTAAAAAATAAAAAAAACTATTTGTATGACTTACCCATAGTATTTTTTCACCACGATCACTTTACGAACTAATTACAATTACGCAATATGTTTCACGTGGTATTTTCTTAACACAAATTAATATTTTGTTACAAAAAAGATATCCGTCATCGTCGTTTTCTCGCTTTTGAAGCAACACAAAACTTATAAATGTTTAATCTACTGAAAACGTATTTTACGACGTTTTGCCGAAAATACAAAATAATCACACACAATAGAAATTAGTTTTAGTTAGCTATCCTCTTTTCTATATCATATTAAAATCCATGGAAAGCGGGCCAATATGAACAGATGCTTTTTAAATAAATTATGTCGCTCGTCACAAGCGAAGAAACACGTGAGGTATTCATAGATATTTTATTCAACTGTAAAGTTAGAAATATCATCGTTTTGGATTGTGGAATATTAACAAAACGAAGACTGTACGATTCATATTATCGATAATACGGTAATATATTTAATATATTTATCTATTTAAATTGCGACCCCGGTAAAATACAGGTGAAGATTTTTTTAAAAATGCTATGAATAAAAAAGAAGTGTGGTGTAGGGATTGCAATATCGGAGGAATATGACAATACCGGTTTAACAAAAAAAAAGATCAACCAATTGGGATCGCAATAATAAGCAACGAAATCTTAATCAGTATTTCGATATATTATTTAAAATACCGTCATTAAAAAATATACCATAACCATTAACCGAATTTTATCAATTCTGGAACAAGCTCGTATTAATACGACTCTTAAACAGATAAAAAATAATTCAATTGACTGGGATTTTTTTTAAAAAAACATGTGAAGGTTTCTGTACATTCTAAATTTTATTTTGTTTAATATTCAATATCGAAATATAAGTATTTTTGTATTTTTCAAGCCGGTATTTCGGAATTGAAAAAACACTACGAATACTGAGATCCCGGTTTCAGTAATACCGGTATTGCAATCGATACTCTGGACGTATGACCATATAAACTATTCTTTTCATCGGAAATCAACTGTTGTTTTAGTTTTCTTAAAGCAAATAAAAACGATGGTTTTACTATCAGTTAATGTGATAAAATAAAATAAGTGCTTTTTCTCAGACACTATTTAAATTCAAGACATGATAATAGCAAACTATCACGAATTTATTCATATCTATAATTTATAAATCTTAGGTTTCAGACGTATTGCACTATTTTACTGAGGATGAGTTATTAATGAGGTTGTACATTTACAGCGAATAATTCATTTTTTTTTTAAATTGAAAAACAGATCTCTACGCTTTCAAAAAGAAAAATCACGAAGAGGTGGACTTTGACATTAATATAAAAGAAGTTTAAAATTTCAAATTGAGTTTAAAACAATCTGCAATATTTCTCATGCTAAATTATTTATTTAAAAACATAAATTAAATGTTTCCAATCATAAACAATGAAATAGCTTAGAATAAATTGAATTGTGCCAACATATCAACTTCGACAACGCAACTTCAAAATAACAGACAATTAGCTGACAATCTATTGATACATAAAATGTTTTCCCCGATTATGTCACACACACCCACAGTTATGTCTAAAATATTTAAGAAAAAAACATTGTTTATCAAAGCAGATAATAGTAAATTCTGAGTAGATATTATACATGTTCACAATGCTGCCCATGCAAGAATATTATATATAATATGTAATCCATTCGCCTATTCCTCATTTCCAAGGAATTGTATTCCCACGTGCTTTATAAATTTTTATGGGATCACGCAAGACTCTTTAAGACTTACCGTATTACAAAACATATACAGCTCTCTGAAGGCTTATGTTTATCATTTCATTAGAAAAAAATATTTATCAAAAGGATGTTTTTATGATAATAATAGTCGGAAATATTTTTACATTTTATAAATGACGGTGTTCATATATTGCGATGTTTAAATCATTATTTTTTTTACTAAATATTGTTAAAATGGTAACATTTTGAAGAAAATAAATCAGTGGTAGTTATTTTGTTAATATTATACCTCTAGTTGAGGATTTAGTACAAGGGTGTCCAACTTTTTTGCCCTAGGATCGACTTTTCAATCTTAAGTTTTCTCGCGATTGACTTCCAACATGATTCTTATATGAAATTTTATTTAGTAGGGTTTTTTCCCTTCTTCAATCTTAGAAATGTTTATTTTAAATGCGAAATACATATCATTAGATAGGTAAGTGCTTACAAAATAATTCAATTTTTGTATGTTTTATATTTAAATTATATATTTTTTCGAAATTCACAGAAGCTTTCGGGATCGACCGGTCGATCGCGATCTACCGGTTGGACACCCATGATTTAGTACAATATATAAATTTGAAGTTGTACAATTAAGCAAGGATAGTTTACCGCGCTCACAGTTTATCACGAAGACAATTTACCCTGTGGAAAGTTAGTCACACCAACCATATAACGTATATGGACAAATGTGACGGATTTTGAAATCCAGAAGTGCTAATTTGATCACTAAGGATTGTTTGAATGATCAGTTATCACATATACTTTAAACCTATGTTTTTCCAGGCTCGTGAGAGTGCTCGACTTGAATAATCGGTAACCTCAAGAAATTGTACCACAGGAGATCTGAAGAAAACCGACATCATCCATAGCCTGAAACCCATTGCAGCTGCTGGCCACTGCTCAAGATTAGATTTGATTACTCTTGTGCGTGTGACAGCGGCTATTGTGGGCCATTCGAAATTATCACCTGACGACCAAAACAACTGATATACGGGGGCGTATATTCAAGTTGCGCAAGATGTGCGCCGCACATCCTGAATATACGCCCGAAATATTATATTCTTTCAAAAATTTTACGTCTCTACTTTTGTATTAGATTATTCTTTATTAACAGATTATTTTCATTTATATTTTGGCGTGATAATACCTACATTTAACATTATTTATTAATAATATTTACATTTTATTTCTTCATTTTATTTTACCCTTTTAATTACTAATAGTTTTCAAAACATTTTGATATATATATTTTTTAAATTCATTAAATCCGCTCCCAGTGTGGAGTATATGTCCTCCTAATGGAGGTATTTTGATACGAGTTTTTCGGCGAGATCTGCTTGTGACTCGTTAACTCGTCTTAGTTAACCGTTTTTTCATATACCTAATTGTTTTTATTTAAGCTATTTTTTTACTTTCACACACAGCACACCCAAAGCTAAAACTCACCATACGCCACTGCATATGATATATCAGAGTATAGGTAAAAACAAGAAGTCTCTTAGGATGCATCAATATCTGTAGCTGTAAGATGAATTACGATAGATCATCAGTGATTTCTACATTTATTAAATAAACTTAATCTCTCCATAATATGTCTGCTGCCATAAAATCGTTGTATGATCAAGGCAGCGGTAGGCTGCCAATACATGAATAAGGGGCTTGCTTAATCTCAGAGCTATTCGAGGTGTTCTTGGAACGGGGATGGATTCTTTTTATCACTTGTACAGTTATACTTAATAATTATTTAAGCATCGTACGTATCAATATACATTTATTCTATAGCAATAGGGAATATGCTGTAGATGAAAATGTACTACTGTATTCTTTAACCGTGGTACATTATATATATATATATATATACAGTGGCGGATTACCCCATAAGCGCAAGAGGCGCGCGCTTGGGGCCTCCAAATCTTAGGGGCCTCAAAAATAGCTTAAATTATATAAAACCTTAAATTTTAATTTCAGTTTACAATATTCATTATTATTCTACGAAGAGTTTTGCAGCACTTTTATGTCATTCGAAAAACAGGGCCTCCAAAAATTATTGCGCCTGGGGCCTTCAAAGTGCTTAATCCGCCACTGTATATATATATATATATATATGTCAAAAATTGCAGGTAAATACTGATTTGATCTGAGGATATTATTTTGTTTTAATTTAACAAAGGGCTCGCCGGACTTAGTCAAAATTAACAAGCGGCTCGTGCGAGCCCTTCAGCCCACCCCTGGATCAAAGTGAATGAATTTTAACAAATACGTATTTGCAGAATAGGAAACTTCTTAAGACGATTCTAGTAAACAAACATTGAAGTGGCATCAGAGAATTAGGATTCTCCCAGTACTTACGAATTCTCCAAAAAAATACTCTACTTCCCTCAACGTCTATTTGCTTACAAAGTTTTGTTAACTAGTAAAAGTGGATCATAAACGATATAGAAATGGTTTCTATGAAAAAAAACAGCATATTATTATAATAATAAAATAGTTTATAAACAAATATATACAATTTAGACAGGTATGTTTTCCAATATTATTTTTATATAATCCACAAAACTATTGGAAGAAAAATTACTCAAGAGCTATGAATCTTCTGTCGTTCAAATGACGTCACAATATAGAGATTGCCATCTTCAGTTGTCAACCAGTAAAACATAAATGATTGTAATCTGTATTCCTTTCCAAAAAATATATATTAAAATGAAGAACACTCAGAACTGTATTCTAATTTTATTTTTTATATATAAACAAATAGTACATGTGTAGGTCTCATATAAAATTGTAACTGGATTATATGTTTAGTTTTATTATGTATTTTGAAATAAAAAAAACAAATTTTATCATAAAAACTGTTTAATTTATGACCGAAAAAAAAATTAAACACATTTGTTTGATAAATTTCATGATTTAAAATTCTTTATGTTTCTAAGTACACATTTTATAAGTATGTAATAATTCAACATTAACAAAGAAATTTCAAAATCTAAATAGGTAGTCGTAAATGTACCAAAATAGTTTTAAAAACAAAGAAAATATGGTTGCCTTTTATATTTCACTTTGACATAGTTTCCTACAAAATTTATATTGCACATCGATAAAACAATTTATAATATTATTAAAAAACATTTTACAAATACTCTTAGATATCATTTTCCTAAATATTGAATTACCATGAAGATCATTCACTTCTTCGGTGCAATAATTCCTTCCAATTGAGCCTGAAACCAAAAAAGCAAAACATTATTATCTATAATACATAATATATAGCAATAAACTCTCATTGAAAATAATAAATGATAGATTTATTGAACATATTACAGTCTTTCGAGCAGATGTTATATCTCCATAACTGTCTGGGAACTTCGGCATGTGGAACTGGCACTATATATTACTTACACATGAAACGTTTTTCCAGAACAATATTTTAATAATAGCTTTCATCGTGTTCTGTTAATGTTGAAAAATATTGTACATATATTATATCTTTTAGCGATACATAACCATAATGAATAAATTTTTGGGTCGTTGAATGCAACCTCAAATAACATTCTCAATTATTTAGTTTCCATTAATATTAATCTATGTATAATTAATTATTATATGTAAATTAAATTATTAGATATTATGAATAAAATTTGAATTGTTCGGTTCATTTCAAATTCTATAAGTTTTATCACAAACGACTCAGGTTTCCCCCCTCAGAATGTGTAGACATTCAAGTGTACGAAAGAGCTTGAATGTCAGTTCAATTCAAATTTGTTATTGATGTTCCATTAATCACTCCTGAATTATTACAATACGTTAAGAAATATTATATATACAGTAAACTCTCGATTATCCGTGTGCGGATTATCCAGTTTGCAGAATATCCTTAAACATGAAAGTTTTAGGAGTTTACAAGAGATTGTGACAGTGATGCAGGTCCTAACAAGGAGAAGCAAGGATTATGTTTCAGTGAATGTGTTGAAACTACCGACAAGTTTTGCTTTGAATTTAAAGAATATTTTGATTCAATACTAAATTGGTTTTAAAAGTAGAATTATTTTAAAAAGTGAGGGACTGCCACAGAAAAGTCAGTAAGACTGGTTCGATCATGGAAGAAAATTCTATCAAGGATAGAAAGATATTTTATGGATTTTACAGAGTGCGTTACATGTTAAATATCTAAAATATGTGAGCTAGTGGCAAATTTAAAGCTTTAAAAAATGTCAATAAAGTAAACACTAAAGAGTGGTAAGAAAACGATTTGTGAGATGCGGGTTTTCAATGTATGGATATTATTTGCAATCTCGGTCAACCAGAAGAGAAAGATAACTCTTTTTTGGTACGGATGGAGAATTAGGAATGTACAATTATTCTATGTTGTTAATAAAAAATACTCCACTAGCCTTGAGCTGCATATTGGTTTTTTCTAAGGCTTTGACTTTTTCTTGGTGCCTTTTTTCTTCAGCAGCTCTCAACTCAGCCGCACGTCTCTCCAACTGCTCAGTCTTTTGTTTTAAATCTGCACATTGTTTTTCCAATACTGCTCGTTCGCCTTCCAGTAATGACACTTGTTCTATCAGATCCTCTTTACCTTGCTCAGACTCAAATAATTAAATCAGTTACATTACTCAACATGAAACAATCAAAAAGACAATGTCCGACGAACTCTGCAGAAGAATGAAAAATGTATACAGCTGATTTTTTTGTATGTCATCTCAATGGATATGAGGCACAAAATGATTAGGTAATTATATACTTTACACCCCCAGTACAATAGAGTAATTTAAAGTTCAAAATATGCTATAAATACAAAGTAAGTCTTGATGTGTAAAATTTGGTTAGTCATGATCAATGTCCCATCTAAGCTGTGCGCACGCGCAAGAGTGCAGTAGTTTGACAACCCACGCTCACTTGTTCCGGGTTGGCGCGCACTCCAATGCAACTATTCAAATAATATATTTTTTAATTGGAATAAGTCGTACTAACCAAAATGAATTTGAAATTGAACATTTATATAAATTATCTACAATTAAATTTTTCAGAACAGAAAAAGGGGAAGAAACGATGTGAAAAACCAGAAAATTTCAAATTAATGTATAAAATATGTTAATAACTTTATTAGGAACTGATTATTTGATTCATTCTTCTTATTTTTTTTAATTTGTGCTAGATCCTATGAATGTAAAAAAATATATAATTCTGTTATTTATGTGTTATGAGTAAAAACTTATTTATAAATTATAAAATAATAATATTTTTTACTATGCAGATCAAAATTTAAAAAATATGTTTTTGCCGCGCATTTGTTGGATTGCTCCGCGCAGCTTATCTCATCTTCGAGGGAACATTGGTCATGATCGTTTTGAATTAAATTTTTTTGAGCAATATATTTTAACATAAATTATAAACTGAGATATTCTCATTGTTTTTGAAATGTGATTATGAGGTCAGTGCTTTCACCATTCAAAATTCAAATCATCAAACCAATTCCATAGCTCAAAAATTATGATTTCAAACTTATGACACTATTTTACTGAGAGTGCAACTTGTCTCGATTATTTCTAGCCTTCAATGATAAATAAGTTTTTAATATAATTCTAAATAATAATAGATTCTGTGCCACACCATCTCACAACTGTTTGAAAAATATTTGTTGCGACATTAAAAAATGTTTAATTCTTAACTGGATGGCTGCCACAGATGAGATATCACATCAAATTTTTCGTGCTCAACACGCCAGAGATGAGTTACCTCGTCAATCAATAATTAATTAAATTAATAATTGCAAATTATGGCTGGCATGCTAGGTACAAACGTACTTTTACCAGCTGATGTTGTCAAAATTTGATTAGTATATAAAAAGATCTAAATAGTGCTATTAAAATCAAACAAATAAATGAGAAATCTGATGTAGTCTATATTATTTAAAAAAAACCCAGATTTGATTTTTCCACGTTACACAGCAGACTTTCTGCATGTATGAACGCAATTAAGTCCAAACCTCTGGATGCAATATTGTTTGTTCGTTCATAAATAATGTGAATTATCAAATCATAAAGTAATACATATTTTTTGCGATAACAATCAATCTAGAACCAATAATATGTTCATACAAAAACGATCAAAGTGGTAAAAATTGTAACTGAAATACCTCACGAAGAAAGTTACGGCTCTATCTGATTCAGGAAGTTGAAAGGAATCCATGAGAAAAGGATGTTTATATATCAAAACATCTGAGACTATCACCATCAAATCTCAATTTTATTTTGACAAAAAATTAGAACAAGAAAGTCCGGTAAGGAGTCTAATCTCAATGAGCTTGAGCAAAATTCGTACCATGTAAGTACCAGCAAAAGTTTCTGGTAATTAAATAAGTTTTTCTCAAAAAGAAACTATTTAATGTTCTTCGAGGCTTTTTTTATGTAACCTTAAAAAATGATCAATCATTGAATGAAATGATGATGCCATTGTATTTATAAAAATATTTATATTAGAAAATTTTGTTTGTTACTGAAATAAAATTAAAAAATGATAATATTGATATCATACCTGTAAAGCTTTCCTCATTCCAAAAGCAATTGAACTGCAATAAAGTGTTTCGTAAGCTTCCATTGTCATTTTTAGCTCATCCCTTACTCGCAGCAACAATAACCCTCTTTCAGCACAGTTTATAGTCACCTAAATAGAAAGATTTCGTATATTATATTATCTAGCAAAGTAATGTTTTGATTACTGGTGAATGCAAGGATACTACAATAGTTACACACAGGGGTGGGCTGGAAGGGGGTCGGAGGGGCTCGCGCGAGCCCCTTGTTAAATTTCACTAAGGCCGGCGAGCCTCTTGTTAATTTAAAAGAAAAAAATATTCTCAGATCAAATTAGTTTTTAACTGCAATTTCTGACTTATATATTATCTACGACAGCCTCAGTATACTCAGTAGTACATTTACATATAGCCATTTAGATTGATAAGTTTACGGATTGATATATTATAAATGTTTGAAGTAACAATCAATAGCTTATTTAAATATTGTATATAATTGCAAAGGAGTGATATCAAAAATTCACTCCTTCCCCAGAACACCGAGAATTGCTTTGAGATTAAGCGAAGCCTTGTTAGCGTATTGGCAGCTGGTTACACAATATGGTAAAATCTAGATATAGAAGACTTTCGATTGAACAGGCGAATTTAAGTCAAATGTGAAATTGTTATACTGCCCTGTCGATGTGGATGAAAGATGTTTTGTGTATGTTAAAATCCTACTCTATTATATATAATGAATTTTCGGCAATAATGGACATTAATCCTGTTAGCCGCCATTGAGGTTTTACTTTACTATAATTTAGCTAATAGTCAAAATTATTAAGTTAATATCATGGAAGATATAACCATAGTTATTCCATCATAATAAGGTCATTCCAAAGTATTATAGATGATTCGATAAATACCATATACACGTAAGTCAATTATAAACATTTTTTGGGTTTTTGACGTCATTAAAGTCTTTGTAAGCAGGTGAATATTTTGACTTCGATTTTGAGATCAAGAAAAATGCTTGTTCAATGACCAATATTTTTAGAAAACTTTCACACCTCAATTTTGAGCAAGCTACATACAATTGGCCATATATAGACACTGGTTGTGAAAGAAGACTCTAAAGTACTCTATCGAACGTTTGACCCTGCAAATTATTAAAATAGTGGGACAGCCGCCTACAAATATTGAAGAGATGAGTAACATCCGACGATATATCCAAAGTGACCCTAGGCAAATAATTAATAGTACTCTTCCTGTTCTTTAAACACAAAATGGGCAAGAGATACATGTAATTAAGCTTGTCATTTCCAATAAAAAAACATTAGTATAATAATATATTGAAATAAGTAAAGACCTGCCGTATAAGTTCATCAAAACACTGAGTATAAAGTTGTCTACGGACAGGGCAGATTCCGGTTTCTCTTGCTTGACGCTGTTGAAGCTTTGTATCCAAAGTTTCCTGAAGATTCATTACGTCCAATCTTGTGGCAGGAGTTGACGATACCTTTAAATGTGACATATATTGATGTAACTTTCTTTTACTGATCGATTATTATTATATAAGTGAGACACTTACTAGGTATATTTAATTCAATATAACACTTATTAATCTTGCAATATTTACGCAATTTACGCATGAACAAAGGACTTGGAATTCTTATTTGATACATGAAATAGTGCTATCATAAATCAAAAATATTTAAGTACTACTACTAAGCTTTGGATTCACATCTTATATTGATACCTAATACAGTGCCGTAGCCTAGGTTTTTGCCACTCAGAGCGGTCTATGAGTTGTAGTCACCTAATTTTTCAGAAATGATGATTTTAAATTCACAATAGCAATGGATTAAGGGTATTTTTGAACCAAAAACTATAATGAACTATAAGTAGCACTGAAGTGCATAAATTTTAAATACAAATGGTACATTTTTTTATTGATATTGTAGAATGATGCCACAAGTATGAAAAATATTTCAGAAAACCTGTAATTCAATGGCTAGTTTTATTTAGTTTAGGGTTATAATTTTTGTGCCTTAAACTCAAAGCTTATATTGAGTCACAAAGCACAAATTAGACAAAATAAAACATACTAAATGGAATATAGCTTGCGCTGTACAAAACATTTCTTATTTTGAAATCACCTCCAAATTTATCCCCACCTTTGCTACGCTGGTGATTACATTTAAATTTATATTTCATTACGAGACGTTAAAAAAAATATCTACTAAATATTTCAGTTTTATTTGTTAGCTTTGAAGTACTTTTCTCTTAATGTTATTAGTTACCTGCTGAGTCCATATCTGACCTTCTTCTTCCCACTGTTTTGGTGGTAGAATAGCATTTAATATTTCTTCTGTTTCCCTCCTGGCTTCTGCTGTCAGTTGTGTTCCCCCTGATGTGGCAGGCCTAGGGGAAAGAACCTTTTTGACTATTAATTTTAGAAGTTTATATGCATTTTATATTTTTGAAGATATAAAAAAAATTATATCCTATTATAGACAAAAGTCAGCAATAAATATGCAAGATTGATTGCTTTTTTTATCAATGTTGGAATTGAATTACATTATTTTAATAAACGTATTTCCTTACGTTTTATTGCTTGAGATAAAAGATATTTTTTGAGCATCAATTATTAATTTTGAAGAGAAAACATATCCTCAACTATTGATTGTGCTGATAAAAAGGATGATAAACAAAAATGTTAAATAAAATTGTTCATAGACTTTTCCGATAAGATCCATGGAGCTCTTGGCCCACTTATTAAATAAATAGATAATTATGTGCTGGAGTGATTTTTATACGATTTTCGAAGATGGTTTAATTTTCTAATGTCTCTCGTTCACTAGGTTGTAAGAAATGTTATTTTTTGTGAAATGAAACCCAAATAGATGCGAAAATAGTGAAAATCATCTCTCTCTTGAAATCTCTAAAAGAAATCTTGGCAAATTTAAAAAAAATATCATTAAATTTATTATAACGAAGGTTATCAATGCGGTTGCTTTTAAAAAAGCATGATAAATCATACATTATTATCACTATCAACATTATTTTTTTATATTCACTTGGTTACTCACTTTTTTATCAGGATGTTTTGTGACCAAAACAGGATTTTCATATTTTACCAATGTATCTTCAGATGCAACGATTCTTTCAGTCATTTTGATAGAATAATGATATGTTTGTAATGATTATAAATAATATTTCAATTCAGCTGTCACATCAACTATTGTATCCAGTTGCTATGGGTCCTAACAATCAGTTGTTAAGGCATAGTATTAAAAACTGCATATCAATAATAATTAAAGTACCCAATTAACATACCAACAATGTATTATAGATTTAAATATTTTGAAACAATTTTGTTGAACATAGTGAAATTTTAACCAATTTCAGAACAATTTAATTTAAATATCACCAGTACAACTGAAGAATAAAACATTTTTTTACGCTTCAACATATAATGTGCATTCAAACCTATATTATCAAAATTTTCACTTGCTTTCGAGCGTTCAATCGCGACGCACGTGTTTGTGTTTCTTACCTAAGTGAATAGATCTATTGTTTGTTTCGAGAAAGGTCATTTCCTGTCCATCTCAAAAATTACAAACAACTGTGCGATCGTAAAAACAATTGTCTAGTGAATCCTTTGTGTTGAGTGAAGTGTGCTTCACTTGCAATTCTGGTGGTTCAACACTTATTATTATATAAATTGTATTTGTACGCTAAAACCTAATGCTAGAGTGACTTTAAAGTTATTCCGTTGCTAAATGATTATATAGTTCATACCTAAATAACTCAATTCAGTGTTTGTGTTGACTAAAAATCGCCGACGACGATATTGGAGGAAAACATCTTACCACCAAGAAGAATCAGATAACAAATTACCTTTCTATACATTTTTTTTTTTTTTTTACTTATTTACTTTCTTTTTCCTCTTTTTTTTCAATTTTTTTTTATTAGTTAACTTGCTCATTGTTTATTGCTTCCTGTTTCCTAACCTACTGCTTTGTTTATCCCACTTAAACCTGTAACCTATTTTATCTTTACTTTTTTAAATTCCAATACTGTCTGCGATGCGTTCAGGACGGAAAACCAGGAATTCCTCCAAAATGTCGGTAATGAGTGACCAGGCAATGTCGCTAATAAAAAATATTACTGGCTATAATAACCAAGCGGCATTCGAAACCTTACTGCCAATATATGAAAAAATTAAGGATTTTGTTAACGAAGGGGTAGGCAAGTACATTTCGGACGGTACGCTACCACTAAAGGCCTCTACGCCAAAACAGCCACAGAAAAAAACCTCGAAACCCAAAACCATCGTCGTCACTCCCAGTTCACCAACTATAATTGATTCGCCACCCCCATCACCATCCCTTAGTAGTGTAAACTCTACCAATGACTCACGCATGCTTACCAATGAAATCGCGGCAACCTCCGACTTGATCTCGAATGATGGGTCTGTCAACTTTAAAATGGCTACAGCCAGAGATACGTTTGCTTGGCCGTCCCAATCAATTGACGACCATAATCTTACTGTTGATAGGGAATCGTCTAAAAGTAATATTACCGGAGAAGAGGTTGCCGAAAACCCATGCTCGCCTATTTTTAATGACTGCCGCGATAAGGCTCCTAACACACCAACAATATGTCTAAACTCTTCGCCCAGCGCTGGTTTGCCAGAACCTTCTATCTCACCTAAAACATACGACAAAAAACAAAAAATTCCCCCGATTGTCCTTCATAAAAAGGAAAACTATATAACATTTCTTAGGGATGCTAAACTTGCAGGCGTATCTATAAGACATGCAACAGACCTCAAAGATGGCATAAAAATCGAGGTTTCTTCAATCGACGCTTTCAGAAAAGCAACCAAACTGTTAGACGTAAGAAATGAACCATACCACTCATACATGGCGCATGAAGACAAACCACTCAAAGTAGTTCTGAGAGGCGTGTCAGTAGGCGTTAGGGAAGAGGACGTTTTGAACGAGATTAAACGGCTCAAATTTCCCATTATAAAGGTACAAAGAATGAAGTGTCATGTCAAAAAGACCGTGATCCCACTTGTTCTCTTAAGCCTTGAACGAAATGTGAGAGGGAAAGAAATTTTTAGCCTACGTAAATTCTTTGAAATGAACATTGTCGTTGAGTCACTGTGGCGAAAAACCTCAGCGGGTCAATGCCACAAATGCCAAGGGTTTGGCCACTCAGCATCATGCTGCCGTGGTCAAGCACGATGTGTGAGATGCGCGGGTGACCATTCTACTAATGAGTGCACTTACACTAAGGAAAGCGGCCCAGCTAAATGCGCAAACTGTAGCGGGCCACACACGGCAAATTACCGTGGATGCCCAAAATTTCCAAAAAAATCCCCTAATTCTAGGCCGCCGACACACCAACCTAACGAGCGGCCCTTACCAACTCTTGCCAATAACAGTAGATTATCGACAGCTGAAACTCAAAATATGGCGAAACAATTAAAACCTGTTCCCCGTATTGAGCAGAGTGAGGCTAACTCTGTCCGCTCAGAATTGCCACACGCGCATGTTGCTCTGGATTATAAATCCATGCTCAATGAATGGCGCGAAATTGTGAACATCGGAAACCAATTTTTGGTTAAATATCCCGCCCAAGAGGCGCCCATTGATACAAACAATGGCGAATAAAATCCGACCGGCATCCTTACAGGTTCTTCACTGGAACAGTGGAGGTACCCTAAGACATGACAAAATGGAGATAGTTGACGTTTTATCAAGGTATAAAATTGACATCCTCCTGGTGAATGAGACTTTTCTCAAACCTTCACACCGTCCCACAATACCAAACTATTCTTTGTACCGCTTTGATCGCACCCGTACCTCAGGAGGAGGGACCGCAATATACATAAAAAAACACATAGACCATTGTGCAGTTCCATTACCAGCACTTGAAGGCAAACTAGAAGCAAACGCGATAGTTGTAAACACGAAGTATTCAGGCCTCATTAGATTCGTTTCTATCTATAGCCCTCCTGATGGGCAAATATTGACTAGGGACCTAGAAGTAGTTATTCCTATCGGTGTACCTACAATTGCCGCTGGTGATTTCAACGCGAAGCATCAAGACTGGTACAGTAGACTAACAAACTCACGCGGACGACAGTTAAAATCTTATATTAGTAATATTGAAGCAATTGTAGCCGCACCCTCCGATCCAACAACTCTACCAAGAAATGGAGGATTACCGGATGTTATAGACATTGCTATTCTGAGTGGAGTCAACCTTCCTTATGAAACTCATATAGTACACGAGCTTAATTCGGATCACCATCCTGTCATATTGAGGTTAGGTGATCCAACATATTTTAGTCATAATAACTTAAGTCAAACGCAAAAAATAGTCCAATGGGACGTATTTGAGACTTTTATTGACGATATGATAATTCCTCAGTGTGATCTTAAAGATAACCAAAGCATTGACTTTGAGATTCTTAATCTCAATACAAACATTAACTTAGCTGCCGCTTATGCTACAACAACTTTACAAAATACACCTTACAGTAAACCCCTGCCGATAGACATTAAAATCCTTATTAATGACAGACGGCGTGCAAGAAAAGAATGGAAAAAATTCTGTAACCCCTTAGTTAAGCAGCGCGTTAACCGTCTGTCTGCTGAAATCCGACTCGCTATGAAAACTTACCGCGAAAAAACTTCTGACGACAGATTAAGTGATCTTGTTAAAGGAAGTGATCCATATTGGGCCCTCTCCAAAGCCCTCCGCGCAGAAAAACACCCGCTGATGCCGCTTTACGGACCAAAGGGACCTGTTTTCACCATCAGTGATAAAGTTGAAGAGTTTGCAGATAGCCTTGAAAGCCAATTTACACCTAACTCAATTGACCCAAGCAACTTAGTCATGAATAAAAATGCGTTTGATATAGAAATCGCTGCAAAGTTAATTCTAGATCAATCTCAAGATGCAGACGGCGAAATTATCTATCCCACCTCATTTGCAGAAGTGGAAAGTCTCATCAAAAACCTACCTGACAGGAAAGCGTTGGGCAATGACAAAATTGGTAATAAGGCTCTCAAGCAGCTTCCGGAAAAGGGCATTAATTCGCTAGTAAACATTATCAATGCGTGCTTGAGATTACAATATTTTCCGGCAAGATGGAAAGAAGCTGATATTATTCTCATTCCAAAACCTGGAAAAGATCATACTCTTCCAGTAAATCACCGGCCAATAAGTCTGCTCCCCGCAATGAGCAAAGTCTTAGAGCGTGTAATTAAGATTAGGTTACAAGAAGTAGTTACAGTGAAAAAAATCATCCCAGACACTCAACACGGCTTTCGTGCTAGCCACTCGACAAACCACCAACTCCTCCGAGTAACGGAGTTTATCACAAGTGGATTCATTCTTAAAGAAGTCACGGCTGGCCTCTTTTTAGATATCGCAAAAGCCTTCGACAGAGTATGGACCGAAGGGCTTGTATTCAAAATGTCGAAGGCTGGTATAGGGTCACCGCTGGTAAAAATTCTCAACTCATTCATGACAGGCAGATGTTTCAACGTTAAAATGGATGGAATTCGATCCTCATCAAGGTCAACTCGGGCGGGAGTTCCGCAAGGCTCTGTTTTGGGACCCATACTATACAATATATACACCTATGACATTCCTTCCGACGGAGAAAGCGACGCAATTATAGCACAATATGCAGATGATACGGCTATTTTAGCTAAATCTCGAAATCGACAAGGCGCTGTCACGCAGGTTCAATCAGCTGCCGATACAATAGCAGACTGGTGCGACAAATGGCGAATCAAAATTAATACCGAAAAAAGCGCGGCAGTAATGTTTTCAAAGGGTTTTATTAGAAAACCTAATTTTGCTTGCATACGCATGCACAACGCAGAGATCAAGTGGTCCAATTCGGTTAAGTATCTTGGACTCACGCTAGATAGTCGACTTAAATTTAATGAACACGTCGCGATTAAAAAACGTCAAGCTAATGCTACAAAGGCAAGGTTGTACTTTATGCTTAACGCGAGAAGCAAACTTACTCTCAAAAGCAAGCTGCTCCTTTACACAGCAATTACTCGACCAATCATGGTGTACGCTGCTCCAATATGGACGTATGCTCACCGTAAACATATGAAGACTCTCCAGATTGTCCAAAATAAATCACTGAGACAGATATGTAACGCCCCGTGGTACGTGCGTAATTCGCTGCTTCACAGAGACTTGAAAATACCTACCATCCGCGAGTTCGTTCGTGAAATATCACAAAAGTTTCACAGCGAGGTAGGAAAACATTCTAACCCAACGATCTCTGATCTCCACAACTATGACGAGACACTGCCTGAGAATCGTTTTAGACCCAGAGCAGTCCTGCTCGACGACCCTCCATAGATCTTATATCGTATAAAATTGTCAATTTTAGAACGAACTTAGCATCACGAAAATGACTCTCTTTGTTTAAAAACAATTTGTATACTGTATGTGTGTATGTATGTATCCGCATGTGTGTGTACATGTACGGATATAGTATGGAGGAAGCATATGGAATGTGATTTGCAAAATAATGCATATGGAGTTCCCGTGAACTTCTTATCTCTGTAGTGATCGCGCCCTTCCGTCTGCGAACGACGGTAAGGGGATGCAATTTACAATTTTTCAAAATCTTTATCGAT
>CM062827.1:12049546-12225743 GCA_031772345.1 Himalopsyche anomala | reverse complement strand
GAATGCAAGCATTTGCAAAAGTAGTTGTCTGAGGATGCCTCTGAAAGAGGTAAAACACGTGTCACATTTTGTAACACAATACGTGGAATAATCTAAGTTATTTTATTTGTACTGTAATATCAATTTATTTCATCAATAATAAACAAAATTGTGATGGAACACTAAAGATGTCTTTTATTGGTAATAATATCATACATAAACAATTGAAGTAACAATGATTGAGATGAGTGATATACAAAACTTAAGTATACTATGGAAAATCAAACAATTATTACACTGTCAAGTTGGTATGTGAAATATATGTACAATTGACACAATCAATTGTATATAAAGGTTTAATAAACCTTTAAAAAACATAAAACAGACAATACATTAACTGTCTAATAAAAAAGGACAACATTAATAAATTAAATCTTAAAATTAATATAAATAAGCCTCATGGTCATATAAAAAATTTAAGTCAAAAGATTGTAAAAACTCACTCGATTAAGACAAGGTTAAAGAAATGTTGACTATGCTACAAAAAAGGAGAAAAAGTATTTTAGTTAATGTTAGTCAGTTAATACTCTGTATTACTTGCTCTAAAACAATTGATATTTTATTTTTTTATATCCACTCCCAATATAGACTTCTAAAAGAACACTTCAGCAGAACATTTCAATGGAGGTTGAAGATCAGTCACTCAAGTTTGGAAATATGGGATTCATACAAAAGTTCATTCTCTATGTACCACTTTCAGGATCGGAGTGTATGGGGAGGGATAAACCATCATACTCATAAATACTTTAGATACAAGTCTATAAATCAATTTATATGTATCCACTCAAGGATTCACAACAGAATAGGATAAAAGCGATAGATGTTTCATTTCATACCATACTTAAGATTGCAGTCTAAACATTTGTTTTTTTATATTGAATGACTTATATTAGCTAGGGCTGAGTTGTTTAAAAACTATTGACTCCACCCAAAATTAACAAAAACTCTCATTCCGCACCAGATTATTACACCAATCCATATAAAATAACTAGAAATGGAATAGATTATTAAAATATACCGACAGCCTTTTCAGAATGAGCCACATAGTTGCTTTGTTATTCTCTGCATGTTACAAAATTTGGTAGAAATATTAAAATTTTGGTTCAGATATTAAATAACTGGTAAATAAAATTAGTAAAAAATCACAAAAAATGTTAATTATGATGAAATCAAATTTGATATGTCAGAAGAATCTTCCAGACAAAATGATAAGAGCACTATATTTTGGTAAAACTGTGCATTAACACATTGACTGCTAAGCCCGTGCATGGTAAGGATGTAGGGTTTCTCTAGACCAGGCATGCACAACCTCTCTCTTCTAGCGAGCCAAATTATGATGAAAGAAAAATTAAATTTAAAATACTATCAATTCTCTGTTTGCATGTGGGATACGTTACGCATAAAATGCCGTACTAAAATGTTTTTATTGTGAAAAATTTAGGTTAACATGTTGTATTTATAACTTAAATATTAATGAGATCTGTGTCTTTGTAAATGTTAAACTCATTCTTTGGAATTTGGCTTAATATTTGAAGTATTAAGCTGCAAAATCGAACCAAAATTTTCATCAGTAAGCCTATTTTTATGAACCGATTTATTCAACGAAAAAGTTTGCTCACATTTGTTAAATTCAACGATTTGCTTGAAACAAATTGTAGTACATTTTAATTTTAAGACGAAACACTCCATGACCACAGAAAAAATTAAGCAGTCTGCATACGGGTCGTGCATCCCTGCTCTAGACCAGGCGTGGGGAACTTGCGGTCTTCTGGCCAATTCTTTAATTCTGAGAATTTTTGTAATTTCGTAAATTCTTGGGAAAGACCTAACAAAAAAGGTCCCACGCTGGTAATTTTGGGAAATCTGCAAATTTCTGGGCTTTAGAAATTGGTATGAAATTGTTTCCGGTCAAAAATTCCTTAGTCAATTTTTACTGCGGCCTTCTTGTCAAATCAGAAAAATGAATGCGGCCTTGGGAGAAGAAAAGGTTCCCCACCCCTGCTCTAGACCCTTACATCACATACAGAACAGACACGTCTTAAAATAGTTATAAATAAACAAAATAACAGCAGCGCCGTTGGAAATCCACAAAAACATCACTAGCACATTACGTTGAGTCTGTATTTCTATGAAATTCGGATGCGTTAGTGTATATCCGTGTATAAAGGGAATTTTGTAGCGCAGCATTAAGGTTGGCGTATTTTTAATGAGAATATCTGTTGAATAAAATATTCCTCTCATTTCAATGTCTGGTATGTATAGATAATTAATTAACAAAAAATTCGAACAGATTAATTCAAATAATATTGGGGAAAAAAATAGACAAAACCAACATAAAATATACATGACAGATTAAATATTATTTATTATCATTGCTGATAGTGCAATGATTTTGATACTTATGGCACAACAGGGAAAAAATATTTATAACACAAAAATGCTTAATACCATCAAAAGAATGATGGCCGATATGGTTAATTATATAATGATCACCGTTTTTCAACGGTTAATAACAATCGACACCCTCAGTGGAATATAACAACCAAATTTA
Organism: Himalopsyche anomala; assembly: GCA_031772345.1. Lineage (NCBI taxonomy): Eukaryota > Metazoa > Arthropoda > Insecta > Trichoptera > Rhyacophilidae > Himalopsyche > Himalopsyche anomala. Next base: position 12,223,153 of record CM062827.1, on the reverse strand, counting down.
ATATAATCACCGTTACGAAAATGAACTAGAAGTGCCAATGTCTAACGCAAATCATAATAGTCTATTTGATTACACCATAAGAAAAGAAAATAAAAATAAACAGGTATCCCTCACTATATGGATGTCAAAAAATTCTTGGTATAACTCTACTGGCAGAATCAACATACTGTTTATTGTAATGGTAGTCGCCACAGACGGATTCATATAAACAATGATCTACATTAATTTTATTAGTTTGCTTCTGGTTAGATGAATTGTGTAATTTATCACTGTACTAATAAACAAGCAACGGATGGCTCTAAGGAGTCTCAGTCCTAATTTACACATTGTGAGACCGAAAGACGCCTAAGACAAAGGATTTTTATTCTCACATGATGAGGAGAAATCAAAGTGATTTGTGGGTGACAAAGAGGTCCCATATGTATGCATATTGACACAATGACACATTTCACAATATTATATTTGCTCGAATGGGTTAATTTTATGAATTAGTAAGTGTGTAAAGTGTGCATAATCCTGGTATGAATATGTGAACCATTATTGAGATGTTCAATTATCATTGGAAATTATGGAATTGCAATTTTGTATTGCATTTTATTTGAATGAAAAAGCTGGCTGATTTCCAGGTTGTTCTATGTCACTTTCAGTGAAAATCTTATGAGAGCAAATTTGAAAGTTCACATTGAACAACCAATATGTATATTATGGATATAAAAGTATAATATATTGTGAATATATTAGATCTACTGCAGTGTATCTAATGATGGAATTTAACAGTCTGAAATTATTTATTGTAAATTGGAGATGTGATAAAAAAGAATTACCGATGTTGACAAATCTTTTCAATTTATTTGTATTCTGATTAAAAATATTGGAAATAGAATAAGATTACATTTAAGTCATTTTGCTTAAAAATTGTATAAAAGAACAACCTGGAAATCAACCAGCAAAATATGTTCACTGGTTTTTGAAAAACACTCTAGAACAGCGGTCGGCAAAGTGTGGTCCGCAGAGAAATCTGACATTATTCTATGAACTAGGTGCATTTTTAGATGCATTTGATCACTTTTATTTCAATATATAATATTTAACACAAAAGTACAGTTAGTGGTCTGCTGGATTAAAATTGTGTATTTAGTGGTCTGTGAAGCCAAAAAGTTTGCCGATCGCTGCTTTAGAACCCCAACTTTTTGTTTATGTTCTTTCAAAGTTCCAAGAGTTCTTCCAAAAAGAACGATGAAAGTTGGAAAACGATTAATGTCCCCTACATTCCTACATAGTTGGAAAACCCATAAATAATGATGAAAACATGTGTTTTTCAGAAATATCTAAGAGAATCATAAAATTCATTTTGTTTTACGAAGAAATCTTTCATAGTGATTCCTTATATTTTATTTCAAACAATAAAAGATGACCGACGAGAAGTGTAGCAATAGGAGCTGGTTGGCATCGCATATGCTTGTGAGCGGAATGGCAAATGTTCGGCAAAAGCAATCAATAGTGTTAAAATTTTTGACAGGACCATAATATTTAGGAAAGTGGTAGACAGGGAAATAATGAATGCAGTATTATTTTTGGCAGGTATTTAAAAAAAACAAGCAATGCGAGAATGATAGATGGGGGTTCCACTGTAGTTACTTTTATGACTAATTTGAAATGGCAATATTGCAAAAAATGCTCAGGCAGTGTGCACAGGGGTTTCAAAATTAGAAATTAAATAATCTTAATCAAAGTAAACCCCCAATCATGAATCTCGTAGGACACTTTTTTCAGACTGATGCATCCTGTAGTCCAAGAAGGCGGTCAATGATCATCCACAGGATGTACTCAGAGGAGCTACGGTACACTGGGACGACTCGGGAGGAAGCATACAGGGGTACAAAATATCATGGAGCCGTTGGTGGTTGCCGTATGCAAGTGGACAAAGACTAAGATAAATGCTGATGGATACATGTTCATATTATTACTTTTAAGTTGATTCATTATCTTTTCACATTGGCACTTCTTCGAAAAATGGAAACTTATCATATAAAATGAAGTGTATAAAACAATCTATAGTGGAGATATGAAAGTGGTGCAAAACAAATATCTTTGAAATAAAAGTTAGCAATAACAATAAAACTTGACAACCGTCAAGATCAAACATTATAAATATAGGTTTATAATAAAAATTATCAACAAGGCCAGTCGATTCCTCACTAAAGTAATACACTAATATTAAAGTGCCATTGCACGAGAACACTTGAGCGATCATTATCAAATAAACATGCAAATTATCAATAATTGCATTACCGGTGACACAGTATCACAATATTCACAAAGGTACCTTTAAATTAACCGATAGCTTAGTCGGTTCAAAAATTTGTATCTCCACAAAACGATTACTAAATGGATAGATTACATACTTGAATGATTATAAATTTTAAAAAAGAAATGCACAGAAAAAAACAAAAGCAGGTTTTTCAAAGGTATGACTCTTAAAAAACTATCTTACAAAATATTGTAGAGATTGGACCAAAATGTATCACACAATTCTATTTAAAACGTTGTTTATATTTCTTTGAAAATCTAAGTCATACAACCACTGTCTTTGAATACAAAAAAAAATAATATGTATAATTTGAAAGCACGTTCAAAACATGTCTTTTAATTTAATGATATACTTCTTCAACTAATACATTCTCGTTGATGAATTGGCTGTTGCCGAATAACAATAGGCAAAGTATATCCTGAAGGCAACTCTGCGCCGCTAAGAAACTGTTGTCTAATGCGATCGCTTTCCTGAACATGTGGATTGACTGTTCATATTCGCCCTGAAAATAGAAAAACATGATTTTTTATGACTATATAAAAACGAAAAAAAACAAGAAAACAGTGTTGTGAGCCCTTTGGCATCAAGTGTAATCAAATTCAAACATTTTCAAAATGATAATAACGAATAAAAAATTCAAAGATTCTAAAAATAAGAAACACAAGTACTACTTTCATAGCATCTGAGGAAAACTACTAATCTGCCTGAATATTTTATACTCAGAAGGAAGCAGATTATTTGAATGGATAATTCGTATGTGTTTACGTTTAAGAGTCCCTACATATATGTTGATAATATTATACAGATGACAGAACTAACAGTCAACAATCGCTAAACACTCACAACCACAATCTTTCTATGTCATGCCCAGACAGAGTGAGTTGCATTACAGACAAATAAATCTAGACAAATATGCTATGTAGTTTTCTGAAAATCAATAAGTGGCATGTCAACAATGTGCTCACGAGAAGTTTTTCTATGAAATGAGTGTGGTTGATTTTTTCCCATATTCACTCCCAATGTTAGGTGTATTGACTCCAACAGAGTATCTCAACAGTGGCCGCTTAAAAATTAATCAGTGTAAGTAAGTCACGCATCCTTTTTTTTCAGAACGAGTTCAGAGAGAAAAGAGACAAAGACAGAGTGAGGAAATGGCTAATAGTTAATTAATTGCTCATCTATCCCCTATTTTCAGATTTAAATAAGGGAATTATTTTGGATACAAACTTATAGATTACTACTGGAGATTCAAAACCTTGATTGAGTAGGAATAAAGCCCAAGAATGTTAAACATTCAACTGCAACCAGTGAATTGAAATTTCTTTCAAAAAAATTATCCATTATGTTAATTTAACTGTTGTCAATTATGACAATCAAACCACTCTTGGTTAAAAACTCTTCTAGAATTGAAATTTACTTAAATTATATTATATAGCTGAGGTGATCTTACCAAATCTGCATGTAACAGTCCAAGGTGATATGGATTTACAGGAAAATCTGGACGCTTCTTATAAGCAATGTTTGTCAATTTCAACGCATCACCTGTCATACCTAGCCTGGGAAACAAAATATATTTAATTGATGCATCAATCCAGGGACGCCGCATTGTTGATGTGATGTGTGCTTTAATTAAATATTGAATGCTAGGTTTCAATTGCAATAAAGAGTAAGTAAAGTGCAATGTAATCTGCAAGATGGCTAATGCCACTAAAACTATTTTTTCAGGATATATACATAAAATAAAAATGAATTTAGCTTGTAAATAAAAGCAACAAAGTGTACTTTAGAATTGTTAAATTCTGCTTGATGATCATATTTTTTTTTTTACAGTCTGCAGATTATGCAGTCAATGTCAATATGTAGTCTAATTTAAGAATAAATCTTACACTTAGAGTTTGATAGACACAATACAAGCCGAGAGAACTTTTCAATTTCAAATAATAAAAAAAATATATTCTATGATAAAATAGCTTGATTAAAAAACTTCAAAAGATAAATTAACAAAAAATCCACTGAATATCTTTATGATGTCAAGTTACACAATGCATAAATGCATAAATATATGTCTCGACTGTGCTTCATATTGAAATGAAACAAAATTACAAAAAAGAATATAAGGTAACAAGAAAATACTTACCAGTGAAAAACACCTGATAATCCTAAAAGTGGAACATCTTTATGCTTTTCAGGTGCCAGATGTAATGACTGACGCAGACAGGCTACCAGCATGTCAGAGTTTCCTTCTATTCTCCAATATATACCAGCTAATACATGAAGGATCCACGATGTTGTATTCTGTAACATCAAGTGTAAATTTTGAAGAATGATTGCCAGTTTGTAAAATATTGGATATTGCTAATGATATTATACCAATAGGATAAATATTATCTGTAAAAATGTATGTATATTTACATGACGAATAGCTTCAGCTATTTTAGCAGCAAGAACATTAAGTGGCGAGTCGTGATCACCAGTCAGTCGCCTTAATATTGGTAGCAGCACCGGAGAAGATTGGTGAGGCAACGGCGGAATCGTTCCTTTGACAACCGACTTCTCCAGCAAATCACCACTGGGAGTAGAACACTGCGGTTTCAATTGAGAATCGGTGACCGGATACTTTATCACAGATAGCAATTCACTAGAAGGACTGTAAAATAATGCACATTATATGTTTAATTGTAATTATACAATTTATTAAAATCTCAATAATAAAGATATTTATTTAATATTCATGTAGTATAAAATTCTCAAATATCAGTGTGGTATTTATTACTAGGCGATCTACCTGCGCTCTGTTTGAAAATTATGATTTGCAATCTCAAGAAGCTGCCTCCATTACTTGTCCCGAATATATATATGCCTTTGATACATAAGAAGACTTTGAGCTCTTTACTGCACACATGGGTACGAGAAAAGTTCACTCGTCTATGGCAACTGACAGAGTATCCAAAATTTAACTTATTAATGAGGGAGAAAATCCAATGTAGTAATTATAGAGGGAAGTACAAAAAACTGACAATGTATTTTTTTGTGTTCTGTGCACCTTCTTGCTTATATTGTAAAATAGCCAGAAGAGTGTCCTGATGCAAGACAATAGCAAACTTTACACTTAAGCGCAGTCACCTACAATTAGATAACATGTGTTCCATAATCATATTAGGCGTAAGGAACACACGTCACCTAATTGTGGACGACCGTGCCCCAGTGTAAAGCTTGCTAATGAAATAAAGTTACCAGTTTCAAACTGGCGGTATGATATTTATACTACTTAGTCTGTGTCTTTCCAAAGTTGATTATTGAAGTATTAAAAATAAAATCCGCAAAAAAATACTTACAAGAAATCTCGCTGAGCAAAGGCATCCCAGAGACTGGGAGATTTTATCCAGTCAGGTCGCGTTTGCTGCCCACAAGTTTCACTCGACAAATGGTAACTGATTGCTTTGTCATAGACATGTAATGTTTCCGCCGTAGTTATGTCAGCTTGGTTAGCTGAAACTGATGATTGTCACAATTGAAATAAAATAAGATTGCAAATCCGAATAGGATTTTTTCCAATTCGAAACTGGATATTTAATAACATCGATTATGTACTTATTCATTGAAATTTTTTTTGTATTGTTGTGCAAGAAACAAAATACCTATAACCTTTCTGATGCTTAAACAAAACAAATTGGCGTAAATTTAAATAAAGATAAACTTACTTATAAGGTTTCCTAATTCGCTGTCACCGTCTTCTACATCTGCATCAGTCGGTGCCAGATGTACAAGAAAATGTTTATTCACATCTCTCTCAACAAATGCTTCATGGTCCGCACTATCTGACGAATCTCGCTTGGAACGTTTGTCAAAATTATTATTCTCCTCGCTCGTTCTTTTCCCTCTAATTTCAAACTTCGAATTTGGTTTCCGATGATGAACAATTTTACCTTTAGTTCTGGTAACAGGTATAGTCTTTTTACCATTATTCTGATTAGCTTGTTGATTTTTGGCATCTCTTTTCGAATACAAAGCATCAATATCTGATTGACTGATCGCATTCTCTTCTGAAATATCAATAATCAAAATGCGTTAGTGGATTATTAAATTTAACTACAATGTATCAGTATTTGCAATAAAACACTTACTCATGAACACGTCGAAATCTTTCTTACCAACTTTTGATAAGAAGCTTTGAAACAATATTTCCTCAGAAAGGCCGTCGCTGGTTATTTTATCTCCAATTAAATCAAATGGTAAATATTCTTCTCCAAGATCTATTGACATAAAACAAATATTTAACTTTAGTTAAGTAAATTTAATGCTGTATCTTACGTTTACAGAGAGAAAAACATAAAAAAAAATTCAACAAATTCACTTGCACACTTTCAACATTTTAGAGTTAAAATGAACTATGTCAGTAAGTTTCATCAATCATATTTAATCTAAGAGAAGAATCCTATTATCTCGCACCTGAGTGAGTATCAGCTTTATAACAGTGAATATTAGCAGGTTGGCATGACTGTCCGCCAGCGGTGCAAATCATTCCACGGCCAACAACACCATTACCGTCTAAGCTCTGGGTAAGTCCCACGTCGGAAACCCCCATACCCCCGAAGGCTTTTTCTCCCATACTCATGTCAGAACACATTTCGGGCATCTCATTTCTCACTATATCTTCTGAAATGACAATAAAAACAGTTTAAAAATAAGAACAAAATTATTGATATCTTAAATGGCAAAATAAAATATGAAGTGACATTTCAAAAAATCATATGTTGATTTTTACAGTTCACCACATTAGAGGCTAAAAGTCAAACAATGTTATCTCCAAAAAAGTATTTTTCGTTTTTTTGTTGACAATATTGTAACGTTATATCAATCTTTTCCAGTTTCTTCTTAAGAGGATATAGTTCCTTCGCGCCTGAAAATAGAGTAAATCGATCGTTTGCCATCGACTAAATCTCGTGAACCGTTCACTTAAAAAAATTTTTTTTTCAATATTTACATTTTCCAAACGCTTTTTTACACTACTGCATTTTTTTTTTCATGAAAATAGTCATATTTTCAAGAATAAACAGCAAACAGTTGACGCGGAATTTTTCAACTGCATTACGTCTTGTCATTTTTATAGTTTATTGTAAGATATCGAAGTTTAATGTCTTAGAAAGAAATGCAGATAAAGGTTTGTTTAAGAAAGTGAATTGAGCAGAATTTCCAATTTATGTAATATAATGATTGTACATCCATCTGAAATGTACCATTTCTCCCACTTTTTCTGACTGATTTTTAAAGTATAATTGGATCATAAATACTTCCACAAAAAATTGGAGTGATAAAAGACTTTATTGTTTACATTTAAAAGCAAAAAAAAAAAAAAAAATTAATAACACCAATAAATGGTAACCATTTTTCGGGGATGTCTTTTTCTTACCTACTATTTTTCAGTTTTGAGTTCAGTATGAGATAGGGCTTGGTCTAGAGTGGACGTGTCAAATTTTTTGTTCAATTTTATTAAATCACTGATCAACGAATATTAGAGGTACGAATCAAAGCAATGTATTGTTTACGCTACCATAAAAAACGGTTAAATATCGGTTGGGGTTAGGGTTGTCCAAAGCGATGACAAATAATATTATTATTTATAATACAATAATGTCTTTTTCAATAACAATTCTTGTAAAGACCAGTATTACTTTAGCTTAATGGATAAGCATTTTAAAATTATTATTTGGCAATGCTTTTAAAAAGAGATTCTATTCAATATAATAGTAACAGTAGTTGAATAAAAGGATTTTTCACATTAGTAGTTTTGAATGATTTTTATATTTCAAAAGTAATGTGCTGCTTACAGATGGGGAAGATTTTCGCTAAAAAAAACAAAGTTCGTCGTCTAAAAGTAAAAAAAAAATATTATTAAAAACAAAAAAAAAATTGAAAAGGTAAGATTTTAATATGTCACAGCCCTGCATATCGTCGAACACGCAAGCTGCCAATAAAGAAAGTTCTCAACATTTATTAAAAAATACGAATATATCTATGCATTCGCTATAAATTATTTGAATAATTACTTTTGATCTGGTCTAATATTCATTTAGTTTCTTCCTTATCGAGTTGGACTATATAGAATCTTGAAGTAAAAATATTTACATTTAGTAAAATGTACACCCAATCCTTTCTTTATGCGATTTTTTTTGGATGGCACCGTTACGTTTTTTCATACATTTTTGATACTTTGTTATACGGATTTGGAATCGATTTTTCAAATTATATGAAAATTAGTCTTTTTTACGCACCACTTTCTGGAACCAATGTATCATCCTGAGATTTTTGATCTTAGATTCAAAAGGTCAATAGAAATATGGAATCCGCAATACATTTTAGATGCTATTAATAAAAAAACGTAAAGAAGTCACTGTGCGAAATGTTCAATCGATTTGATAGAACGATTACTTAACTTACAATAATTTAAAAATATCGAAGTTTTTTAATTATTGTCAGTTAAGATAATTTTCGGATTAAATAATTGTCAGAACTAAAACGCGAACCAAAAATAACTATCAATTGCAACTTATAATTCTTTTACTCAATACTTTTCTATTTTAATCTTATTTTGTCAATATTTTTTTATGTTTTAATCTTTTTTATGCAACAAAATTATTTTTCAAAACTGTATTCATCAATATCAATATCATAAAAAATCATATCAAATCAATATCATAAAAATAGGTTATACAAAATTAAAAATAATTCTTTCAATATATTAGAGAAAGTTTGAGAATTTTGTATTGTATGGTTTGCTTTGCTTCTCCGAAAACCGTTACTTTATGAAATACGTATTACGTATAGTGGTGGTTACCTATTTAAGTCAGTGCAATATTTATGCTGTAGGTCAAATTTAAGTTTTGCATTCCTACTGAGTCGCCTTAAACCACCATTGAAGTAACTACATTAAGTTCTCTTTTTGGAACATATTTTAAGATCAAGTTTTAGCATCGCCATAACCAATATAAACGTTCAGTACACAATAACTAATAAAATATGAACATAAGGTTTCAAACATCTGCTTTGTATATTTAAAAAATAATAAAAAGCGTGTTTTGGCTCCCATGAAAATTTAGACTTTTGTAGATAGTGTTTCACTTTAAGCCTTCGATTAATCCTTTAAATATAATTCCAATTTGTTTATATCAGGCATGTCGACCATGCTACCCCTCGAGACTTTTTGGCACAACAATTTCTTTTATTACAAATCCATATTTTTTTTTTATTTTGGTATCAATATTTTTTTATTTATTTCTACAAATGTTGATATAAACAAAAAGGTAACTATTTTCTGGAATAAAAAAACAACAAAATTCAAGAAGGATTAATATTGATAAAACAATATTTGCTGTCATTTTTATATAATATATCATCGTTAATTTTCTACAAGCACATATCTCAAAAAGTACAAGTTTTCAGGAGACACATAAATGTACGTTATTCTACCGCTTTCGCTTCGCTTTCTATGGCTATAAATTACTATTGGAATGGTTTCGTCCTAAATATCTGTGAGGAAGTTAATAATGTAGGAAACAAAAACGTTTCCACCTGTGCCACCCCTCCTTCATGCCAAACAGCACATGTCCACGTTTTCATATTAAATTAAATAAAGCATGAAATAAAATATATTTTCGTATACAAGTTAATGGAATGTGTGTATTAAAATTCTGAATTCATTACATCAAAAAACTCAAAACTGAAAAAAATTGAGATACGTTGTTATAGAAAATGAATGCGATATGTATATTTTAAGATAAATATAAAATGTTTTGATTTGAAGTGGTTTGTTCTTTCTTTTTAATTATTGAAAACGTGGGACCCTCCACCTAATATAAATGAGCTTGTACAGCCCAAAGTGCAAATCAAGTTTAACATGCTGGTTTACACTAACCTGTCTTTTCTTTATTACTGTTGACAAACTTGGCATGGCAATGCCACGCCTTGAGTAGAGTGATAGCCCAGTTCTCCATAAACCCAAAATCCACTCTCACTGCCTGCTTCATGTGATACATCTGACCAATAATATTCTTTTTCTTTACATAGAGCATTGACATTAAAAAGTTTGTTGCAGGCTAAAACAAAAAAAGTAAAAAATAATATACATGAGATTGTTCCATTATCAAGAACCAAGAAATATAGTGTCACAATAACAGAACCGGATATATTTTTTTGAATCAGACATTATATATTTCAAGCAAAGTATGCGAGGTCGCATCGTTCTGTCTTTAAGATATGAATCAATCAGTTGTCATTCTGTGACACAAATCATTGGTGCTTCTTGCAACAGCACGAAATATTGAAATGTTTCAAGAAAATTTCTTCCCATTTTTACGAGTGGCAAAAATAATAAAATGATCTTACCTCAATTTTATTGATTTCCAAAGCTTCAGCAGCGGCCTTTAGAGATTCTTCTTCAAATCCAAGTTGGTGAAGAATTGACCCTAACGACACAAGGGGTACATCTTTTAAATGACTCGGTGCATTTGCCAGCGCACACACAATACAGTCTAAGCTATTTTGCGAATTCCCTCTCACTCTCCAATAAAGGGATGCCAATGTGTAAAGCAGCCACTTGCTGGCAGTTTTCTAGAACAGAAATATGTATAATTACACATCAATCGATTGAATAATATAAATATAATAAAGCAATTTTTGGATAAAAGAATAGTTACATTTTTTATTGCTGTAAGTATTCGCTGGCCTATTTCAGCTTCTTGGACATTTTTAATACTGTCAACTTGATAATTTGTGACATATGATATCAAAACATTCCGCAACATATTATCAGTTGGTAAATTTGGTAACGGTTTTGGCCTGCAAGTAATAAAAAAGTGTTGTTCAAAAAATGCTACTGTTATTTCTTCTACCAAGTATAACATAAAAGTATTCAGTTCTAATCAATTTTACTCAGATTTGTTGGATCCTGTGGGTCAGTTGGTTTGATTTTGTAGGGATTTATCGTTGATAATAGAATGGACCAGGTAGCGGCCTTATTGGGACTGTCTGTATCTCGTCCTCTGGATCCTTCTGTAGTGAATCAATTCTGCTTGCCTCTTCTTCCAACCGGTGGGATTCCAGCGCACTGGATGTCAGTCGGGTACAATCTAGCAAGTGTACTCAGCGGAACTAAACGATGCTGTTATGTCATGGGAGGAGACAAGACATAGTGGCAATTTGCTCCACATATGGAACAGATATAATTGAAGAGAGCTTAGTTTTTCTCAATTTTGTTTTTCTTCTTTGACTAGTTCCACCATATTAAGAGCGCAAGTCCACCTATGTCGACTCTAAGAATAACCATTTCAACAAAACGTCTCTGAAAACACCCTATGAATAATCATCAGCAACCTTGCAGGACAATGATATCAGCCTCACCAGTTAATTGGTTGAGTTTGTTTTCACAATAGTACTCAACCATCTATATTTTATTTATGTTGTCATCAATCAGTACTGAAATAGTTTACTTTCCTAGTGTGTACTATTCTCTTCATCTTTGGTTCAACTAACTCTTAATCATACTTATTTTCAAACAATAAAAAAATGTAGTGAATCAAATCGTATTACAAAAAACTATTTAAACCACCTACTTGCTTAGCATCGATGAAGGTAAATAAGATGAACTTATTGGTAATTGCGATGCAGCACAACACAATGGTGGATACCAAGGAAGCGGGTGTTCTTCATTCAAAGGCACTCCAATTAAATCCGATAATATGGCTTTTACGCTAAAATTAACAGGAACAATTAATAATAGTTCCAAAATGATTTTTAGGATATAAGTTTTTTTTACATTTAGTCTGGTCATTAGATCAGTGAACTATTTGGGCTGGAGAAATTCGTTGAGGCAGAAATGCAATTCTAGGCACAGTCATCAGAAAAACAATCAAACACTGTGGAATGTTCAAGAGATGAATGATGAACTGCAAAGTTTGACCATAATAATCCACACTATTGCAATCTCAACCATAAAAACTTTTAAGCGTTCATTAATTTTCTCTAAAAATCTTTAATTTCTCTTCAGTTTCAACGTGGCTTAGTTTAAACTCCACTAAGGATTATCAGTATGCAAACAGATATTTTGTTTTTTTTTCTAATCTTTTGTCAAGCACAATAGTGCATAGTTATAACATCAATCGTTACTGCATTATGAATGTCAGCCATAAAATCATACATAACTGGTGGTAATTGGACAACAAAGATGTATAATACCCTATTGAATGGTATCATTATATGTTATGTAATTGGAAAAATATAAATAGTATCAATTGCTTACTTGTATCCTTTATTTTCAAGGGGTAAATAAACTGATAATGACTCTAACGGTTCCCCTTCTTTATCAATTCTTTTAGCTAAAGATGGCGCCCAGTCATCACATTCTTTTCGAGATGGCCAATCACTATTTCTATCAAAATCTTCCTTAATTCTTGTTATTTTCATGGTTGGTGGGTATCTAAAAATCAAATAATGGCATATCAATTGATGTCCACAGCCGTAGCTAGGACTAGGGAAATGGGCGATCGCCCTGGGCACTCGAAGACCATAGGGGGCATCAAAATGATGCAAGGAATTTTAGAAAAATACGAATTACTGAAAAAAAATTGCAATTAATCAACACATACTGTCTTTAAGATGCCTATACAAACTGTGAAATCGCTCTTCAAATTTTTCTTACCATACCAAATTTTGACTTAAATTAAATTTTTTGAACGAATTTTTAACTGGTCTTGCGAACAAGGTTATAAATATGGGCATTCTTAATAAATTAAATGCAAATATTTTACTTCATCAATCGCATAAACCATGATACTATGGATTTTTTATGTCTTTCTTTCTATTTATTGATCAAGGCACTTGATAAGAAGCTAATCAATTTTATTCAGTCCGGAATACTTCAAAAATTTTCGAATAGTAATTTTTAACTTTCCTAGCTGTATTTTATTGAGTTCAAATAAATTCCCACTGCTTGAGAGTCCTGTTTGATCCATAACCAAGTGCTCCATTGTTTTAGATTACAACATACCAGTGTGCTGTGTTTTGGTATCATTCTTGCTTTGGCTTTAGTTCATAATTGCCGACATTACCACCCATAAAGAAATCAGTCTATCATTAAGACATGGCATGTGAACAATAAAAAAAAAAACATTCAAAAGGTAATGTGGACTACATATATCAAATGACATTATGGATGATGCATTCTCCCGCCCCTTGCCACAACCTAAGTTACACTATAGTTAAAAGTGTAAATTAGCTTAACACTTAATATGCGGGAAACGACAAAAGTCGTTTTTAGCGTATTGTCGGTAGAATGCGGATCACGGCATAATACGTTTTTTTATATCGTCGCTTGTTTGCGGGACACATAATATCACGGGTTTGTTTGTCGGTGTTAAATAAATGCCGCAACTAATTAACATTAGTCCTAATTCTTTGCTAGAAAGGGTGACACATGTGTCTCGAATATTTACGGTGTAATTTTTACGGCATTAGATTTTACACTTCCAGTGGTAGTAAAGTTGTAGGAATGGCGATTATATATTATAATTTATATAATTATAAAATATTGATAAATATGCTATTTTGTGATATAGAATGTTTTGAATATTTAATGTTTATAACATGCGGAGTGCTACCTACTAAATTGATAACAAGTTTTATATTCAGCTTAGAAACATAGTGAAATTATGATGTTATCGAAATGTCCTAATTTTATTTTTAATGATTAAATGTCACGTATGATTTTTTATAAAATTTCAATCGAAAATATTGTTTGGTTTAGAAGTTATGTTGATTTTAAGAATGTAATATATTTGTGCGCTAATCACTAAAAAATGCCCGCTACAGGCTTGAGTCTATTTTTGAAGCGCCCGACTAAGAAGTGTTAAAGTATACCTGGGCTTGGAGACTGGAATAACAGGCTCATCATTTTGAGTTTCTATGGGATCTTCATTTGGATAAAAAGATGAAGAAGAAACAGAAGATTCACTTAAATCTACTACATCATCTTCAAAAACTCCAGAATCTGTAACACAATTTGAATAAAATATAATGAAATCAATCAAAAATATTGAAGATATATAGTCAATCCTGTTTTTATGCGATTTCGAAGTTATGTTGGTTTTTTAGAAATGCAATTTTTTAAAAAATATACTATGTTTTACGATATATAATTTTCTTAAATATTACATCAAGAGCATGTATCGTTGTATTTTGGATAGAATAGAGAATGAATCATAAACATATTACTTTAGCACATGAACTTGGCGGAGAAAGGTTTGATACCTTTAGCGAAAATTATATTGACGAATTACTTACGTATAATGCTATAAGTGACGATGCTGTCATTCATTTAACTTTAACTATTGACAAAAGCCAGAAAACGATGACGAACTGGAAGAAATTCCAGTTCCTTCACTGCGAAAATAATTCAAGAAGGTCCCCAACTTTTCAGTAAATTAGAATGATTCATTACAAATGATTCAAATTCTGAACGCGCATTCAAGTTTCAGCGATATCTTAAAAAATATATTTATGGGTGTAACAAACTGCATAACCAATTAATTAATTATCGAAAAAGAAAATCTGAAGAAACTCTGATCACTAATTTTATTGTTAGAAATAAAATTTCTTCCGAAAAAAAGAGTGATTTAGAACCACATGCTTTAAAACACACTTAGAATTGTCACAGTAACTGAATATTTTTTAATATTTTTACGTAGTGTTTGTCCTCTAATTTTCACATACTTTGCGATTTTGTGAATATTTTAACTCCTTGTTTCAAAGTTATGGAGATAGTAAAATTTATGTAACATATCCCCACTTTTTCTATGGAAGTCAAGTTTTTTTTATGCTATTTTCGGTATATTTTGACTCGCTGTTTCAAAGTTATGCGGATTTTAAAATTCATGAAACGCATCCCCACTTTTTGTATGGAAGTCATGTATTTTTTTGTGCGATTTTTTTTATGCGTTCCATGAATATTTCGTGGAACGCATCTACCGCATAAAAACAGGATTGACTGTATATCCATCCCATCCCACACTACATAGTAGTTAGTATTTCAACAAGGTTATCTCTATAAAATGATGAAGCTAATTGACGTCTTCGTGCAAATCATACTCTTTTCAACTATATATTTCATATAAATTATCAAGAAATCTTTTATCATTTTAGATATATATCATTGTTTGTAAAAAGAATCGACAGATCCCGAAAAAAATATAAAGGAACCTGGGAACAAATTTTTAATTAGGCCTGCGAGCCCCTTGTTAAATTAAGAAAAACTCTACTCTGAGATCAAATCAATATCTCACTGCAATTCCTGACACATGTACTATCTACAACGGTTTCAGTATAACGATTAAAACATGAAATTAGAGCGAAAAGAATAGCACTTATATCTGTGTCAATCTTGGAACTCTTCACTCTTGCAATCTAAAGTACGTAAGTAGATTGTTTAGCTATTGATATTAATTATTTTAGAGTATATTGGGTGTCGGATATATCCTAAATATAAAAAAAAAACATTATATAAGTATAGTAGGGACACAAAAATCTTCATCTTTCACGAATCACTGTGAATAGCTTTGAGATTAACCAAGCCCGTTATTAACATATTGGCAGTCTACCACGTACTTGAACGGAGGAAATAAGCGGTGGTGACATCAATAAATGTGCAGAGACTGGGTGTAAACTACTGGGTGGAGTGCCATCAAAGTACTGGCAACAAAGTCCATTTGTATTTAGGTCTGCTTTACATTTTGAACAACAACTGCCGTAAAAAAAACAGTATGACAGAAGAAATGCAATTTCTACACACCAAGATTATCTCCATGAATCTTCTTCATATTTATCATCGAGTATTCAAAGTCTTTGTGTTTTTTTAGCAAATGAAACTTTTCAGTTCGAGCTATTTGTAAACTGAGTTTTTTGGTTTCAGCCTCTACATTTTTCAGCAGCATTTGCAAACTCAACATGATATCAAACGGATTGAATTTTTCGTGACGACTCTCTGCTACATTGTACATCAGCGTAGGATTATTCAACTGACAAGAAAAGCTTGCCGGAGTATTAGGATCACTGGAAGGCTTCTGAACACATGTGTGCCCATTTCCTGTCATAACACTTTGCGGATCTGTAGATAATCCTAGAAATAGAAACAAGCTCATACAGAAATAAAAACAAGATTTTACTTGACATATTCATGATTCGTTATTTAGTATGACAAATAAGTATTACCTAAAATTCGCGCTTCTAACGGTGCTTGTTCTCTCATGGCTTTTTCTCCGAGTCTTAGCCATTTCTCATGTTGTGTTTGAAAATCATGTAATTCAGTCCTCTTTGATTGAATAGCACTGAAATATATGTCATATTTAAATTTATGATGAGTGTAATTATTATTAACTTCTGAGTGTTACATACTAGGTATTCTATTTCAAGACAATCTGGACATTATATGATTTTTGCTGGTCTCGGTTCCCGGGACATTTGAAAATAATAGACTTGAAATAAGTTACATGTAACATTTCAACCACTATACTAGAGTAGGTAAAAAGCAGAGAAAGTGTATTAATCGATAATGACAAAACACTTACTCATGTAGTTCTATCAATTCGTTGACGTATTTTTCATGACATACTACCGATTGCTTATTAGTTCTGGCTTCTTTGTGGGATGGCATCAACTTGAGGCAATTATCAAAACACGCCGCCGACCTATTATAATCTTCGAGGACAGCATATACATTGCCGAGAGCGAAATGGTTAATGGGTTGCCGCGGAGCATGATCGATTGCAGCGTGCAATATAATCGCAGCCTCGCCAGAATTCTTAGTCTGGTGAAATATAGATGCCAAATTTAGAAGGGCTACATCACGATATTGCCTATAAATAAAAACGACAATTACATTTGGTTATTCTCAGATTTAAAAAACACTGTACCTTTGCCCATCATAGGAAGCCTTTTTGTCGTTTGTAATTTTGTTTTAGTTTTTTTGTCACCATTTCCACCAATGTGGATAACTATGTAACATTGAACAGAAATTAGTTTGTGATAACTTATTGTTGATTATTCGTTTTATGCTTATTGCTTTATTATATGAACACATATTAACATTTTCAGGTATGTCGTACGCTTCAGTTGCGGAGCTCAATGGTTCGAATCCTATCATGGACAGTTTCACACATTGTTTTTAAAATTGATTTATGGATATCTGTTCGGAGACATGGATTTCTGTAATATCTAAAATTCACCAGCACCCATTCTATCCGAAAAACGGAGGGTAGCAAGTGGTTATCTAACCGGTAATCCTGTCTGTATCCTTCTATGTCTACTCTCTTCGAAAAAGAGAGGTTAAACATTAAAATAATAAAGGTTTCTCGTAGAAAAAACATATGAAGATAAACTCCATTAGGAGTTAAGAATTTCAGAATTTCAATGCTTGGCATGAGCAAAACCGGTCCTGATCTTGGTAAATAAAAGTGGAAATAATTACAAAGGAATATTGTTTTTCTTAATAATGCCTTTCCACCAAGTATTGACAGTGAACACCCTAAAAGTGATCCATTAGGAGTCTATAAAGAAATAAAATAATTGAAAATTCTAAGAATAATAATTATTCAATATCTGCGAATCCAGTAATAAATATGTTAATTTAATACATAACTTAATTTTTCCGATAGTCATTTAAATTATATTTGACTATTATTTGTAATGACACAATTGTTACAATGTTACTGTATTTATAAGACACTTATATTGATCGTTATGTTTGAGAGATTGATGTGGGGGCAAAACTAAGCTTATGGTAAAAAAAAGTGTGAAATCAGCAGTTCAAAAATCAATATAATGCAATGCCGTCATTTGCACTATCTCATGCTCTTTATAACAGTATTTCTGACCTTTTAATGATAATATTTTCTGAACCGAGCAATATGCTAACAAGACAGATAAAATTCAGCTGCGCATCGGATAAAGCAAGTTTATATTCTGCACAATTAGATTGTTCAGCATAGACTAGACATGAATATAATATAATGAAATATTTAACCAGATGGCTCTAAATGAGAACTCTTTTGCAAATTGTCTATTCAATCACTAAGGATACGAGGTTAGGAAAATACAGGTTGATAGCTAATAATTAATTTTAATCCTTTCTTCAGGATTGAAATAATGAAAAAAACTTAAGATTTAAGTAAAAAACAATAGAAATGAAAAATGCATTATGTTGACTTTGCTATCCTTTTAAGTAATATTTCTAGGATTAAAAGGCTAAGAAAGTAAATAGTTGTGTAAAAATGATTACAACATGGTAATCAGTATTTTTAAATTTTACTTGAAAACTCCTACCGATGAAAAGCATAAGTTCTAAGTAGAGCATTTCAAGATGTAAATCACTCATCCAACCTGTCTTTAGGGACGATTTTTATATTGGCTCTATTTAAAAAAAAAACTTAATAAAGATTATATTTACCGTGGTGCATAATGTACAGCTCTTCTTTCGCACTCTAAAGCCTGCAACGCTTCACCTTTCATTCGCCAAAATATGGCTGCTAAATTATAATGTAGCCAAGACGTTGAATTGTGCCGCAGGCCAAGAGTGATTTGATGACCAAATGATGCAATACTTGTACCGGGTGGAAGCTTCTCATTTAACGAGTGTTCTGCTGCTAGCGAAATATTGTGTCTGCCAATCATAGCCTGAGAACAATATAAAATATTTTTATAAAAACAGACTTATAGATCAATTTTCATAATAACTTTTAATTCTTATGTTTCACTTATACTATTAAAATTAGTAATCTCATCTAATTTTAATAATACAATTTTATATAAAAACCACCTTCATTATTTACTAGCACCCTCTTCCAGTTGGCATTCAATAGAAACCATGATAAATATGCTTTACAAAATTATACACTTTTTTTACCACAAATTTCACTAAATTCTGCAAAAAACAATGCAATACTATAAGAATTTAATAAGAGAAAAATACGAAATAAATACTAAATAAAATTTAAGCGAATTACGAAATATTATAAAAATTTATTTAAGAATGAACCATTTGATATTTTAAAATGGACAACATCAATAATCAGTTTTCCTGGTTCCACTGGAACAGAGTTATTATTATTGGCATTTAGTAAGCTTCATGTAGAATGAGTAGATAAAAAATAAATCACAAAAAATAAAAATAGAAAGCACACTTTATTCCATTATTTTTTGAACCATTTAAATTTGATATTAATTCAAATATTGCATCTATTTTTACTTGTTTTACAGGTGCATTATGATCAAAAAATTTCAATGCTAGAATCTATTTTTTTAAATGATGGAATGAGCGTACTTCTGTACTAAACCTTATTCATGCACAGATAATCTACACCCTTATAATCAAAATATACCGTAGTATCGGTAAGTTAAATTTTGTGAAAATAATTAAATATATGTGAGTGGTTTCTGAAGCATACCTTTAAATGTTCAAATGCAAACATGCTGAATGGCAGGGGAGATATTTGCATACAATCTGGAACGTCGGTTCCCTCAACATTCATATGAGAGCTGTCAGCAAAAAAATCAACAAGTTTTATTCCTTCTCTGTCACTTCCATCAGACTGAATAGACATATACAAGTCTATGTCACTCATGGCGACGCCGGAATTTAAGCAATTGTCATTTGTCTTGTAGAGCTTTGAAAATATATCAGGCGGTACTTCGAGGGTAGCTTCATCCAAGACGATTTTTTTGCTAACTAAATTGTGGTAAAGAGAATCTATTTCAATCAATCTTGCCTCTTGCTCCAAAAAAGCCATCAAATCGTTTGGGAGCCTCATGTGATAAGGCGAATCCATCTGTTGGAGAAATCATTAATTTAATGCAATATTTATAAACAAATTACACTACGAGCAGCATTAGCAACCTTAACCTAATTATTATCCTAACAGTTTATTAATCAAAACACAAATTACCAATGGTTGAATAAGTCCATTCTCCGTGACAACCCAATGGGTTGACGCCGAAGCAGATATACCGCATAATGTTTGATAAAAGGTAAATACTATCTTCCAAAATTTTAATTTAACCATTATTTTATTCTCTGAAGCAATGTTTAAAGTTTCTTCTGTCACCCGATCGAGGTGCCATCAATATTTGTATTGCTAGTGTAAAGTATATTAGTCTATGGCAAGCGTGTTTATTCAGTCAGAGTTGCCAAGTTATCAAATTATTCTGCTAATCTGTTTGTGAATGTTTATGGTTATGGATATTTGAACCAAAATTATGATGATTTTACCAACGATTGTTTTAAATAATTATTGTACCAGTCAGAAATCTATGAAGTATCTTATGTAACAAAAAATAATATTTTTACATGTGAATGACTGACACTTTATTTAATTAAATGTTCAAAATAATTAACGAGAAAAGTCATATAGAAAATTGCTGACAAATTAATGATATAAAAAAGAAAAGCTCAACGCTTACAACTATATCATAATCAATCCAATATAAGTTAGGTATTTAAAGCTGTGACTTTGACCAGCTTTAAATACCTAACAGCTTTCAGGACTTCACAATTATTTTAACGGAAAGTGTTAAATAATTACATATTTTGTTATCGAATAAAATCAAATTGAACATAATGATGAATATTTAATTTAAATGATTATAAAGTATTCATTAATTAAAAATAAATTGTACTCGATAGAAACAAAAAGAAAAGAAAAAATATATAAAGTAATGTTTAAAAATATATGCAAGACAAACTTTTTTTGAAATACGAAGTAATATTTTAAATTTACAAATAATTTATTATTTGAAAAACACTGTTGCCACATTTTAACCATATTTATAAATATAAAAAACTAACAACCTTCCTAAAAAAATAATAAAAAATTCGCCAATAACATGGCAAAAAAGTTCTTGGCTCTCTATATTTTGAAACAAAATATTATTTTACAATTACACCAAATACAAACAGGATTTAAATGATTATTAGGGAAAGTAAACTGTCAAAATTTACCTAAATTTTAAATAAAACTACCGATTTGTAATATAATAAAAAAATGAGTATTAAACAGTTTGTCAAAAAATAAAATTTCGACTAATGTTATCTAAGCTTAAGTGTTTAAATTCATAAAAAAAATATTAGAGTAGCAAATTATAACCATAACGAAAATATCATTTGAAAGTTATTAAAACCGGGTATTTAAGCACTTGTGAGATTAAAAAACAACTTTTTGATTTAGTGCAGAATATGCAGAAAGGAAATTGAAATATGATATTGTACTAATCAAAATAATTTATAAACCGTTATATGAATTTCTTGAAAATTTTTTAGTATTTCTGTGCAAGGAATTAACTTTAATGTGCAGTGCTCAAATGTAAGATTATATACCTCCGTTTGGAGGCCATATGCTCCACATTGCGAGCGGACATGGATAAAACAATCTTGAATATTTAATTAAAAAATAAATACTAAACAAATATTATTTTTAACTTGTTCTGTTTTATCATATTCAGTTCATGTTCTGTTTAGATATGGGATCGACGCAAATATGTATGTATATATTTTAGATACGGATGTTTTATATATTAACAATAATAATATAACATGTACTATTTCAATAATAGGTCACTGCTTAAGCACGCCACTTGCTCCATGATCATTTTTTTACCAGGGCTTCGAACCGCTACTTTTTTCGTTCCGGTTCAAGTAAAAAAAAATATATCGGTTCGGTTCCAATTTTCCAAAAATAACGGTTTTAACGGTTTTTAGTTTTCGGTTTTCGGTTCAGCTCGAATGCATAAGCCCAGAAATTTACCGATTTTTTTCGGTTCGGTTCCGGTTTTCGTTCTGGCAAAAATAACGGTTTAAAGGGTTTTTGGTTTTCGGTTCCGTTCCGGTTCGAAGCCCTATTTTTTACAGACGCAGCTCCTCACTATATTTGTAAATAAGTGTCTTAATAATTTCTCTTAATTAAAGGTGTCACTGTTGACCGCTACACTCACTTTTAAAGTTCCAACGGCCTCAGTGGCAGCTTGGGAGGCTCCAGGCGCAATAAAATTTGGATGTCCTGTTTTTCGAATAATATGAAGACGTCATAAAATTCCACGTAAAATAATAAAAATAAATTAAAATCTGAAAAAAAAATATATGGAACATAAACTATGTAATATTTTTGAAGCCCTCAAGATTCAGAGGCCCCAAGCGCGCGCCTCTTTCGCTTATATGGTAATCCGCCAATGAAAATCCCTTAAAAATTGTGATCAATTCATAATGAGCAACATGACAAACATTTAGAGTTGGCATAATGTTATAAAATGGGCTTGACGGTTTTCAAAAGCGGGTTTTTAATTTAATTGGCGAAATTAAAAAGCCGTTTTCTTTTTAATTAAATTTGGTAACCCGGATTCAATCATTGGAATTATTTAAATATTAACTATTTTATTAATTATTATATTATTAATTTTATTATTCAAATATTAACTACAGCATTATTACTTTAAGCAGCCATAGTTTCAAAAAAACTAGACGCCATTATTTTTCAAATCAATAAGTGAGGAGGTATAATTACTAAATAAACGAAGTTTTTTTTCGCTCTCTTATTTAGATATACTTTTTGGTAAACTTCGAAAATCGGTTTAAACTTAGTTTTTGAAAAAAATGTAATTCGAATACCGATTTAATCAAAAGTCGGATTATTTATAAGCCCTATCGAGAATGTGGCAATATTTTTTTTCTTCTAAAAACAATTATATATGATACTGATGAAAATATTATAATCCTTAATTATGAATTCAATGCTTTAATTGTTTTACCCATTGGTGATAGCCAGTAGCGGGGAGCGAACCACTGATAGGAGACCTAAAAAGATCAAATCTTTTAGTTTTGAATAAACGTATTTCGTGTTGGAGATAGGACCAACAGTCCCTCCAAGCTGCGCGCGTGCGCAGCCGCGCAGCAGTTGGGAAGTCCCCGGGCACTCATTCCGGATTGAAGGCACTACAAGACAGTTGTTGAATTAATATTTGTTCGGTCCATGCAGCCTCCACGCAGCCTCCACACAGCCTCCGCGCAGCCTTTAAAATTTTCGCGCAGCTAACCCTTCGGCTTAGAGCAGCGATTTCCAAACTGGGAGGCGCGCCTCCCTGGGGAGGCATGGACTATTGCAAAGGGAGGCGCGAACAGTCCAACATATTTATTTACCCTTTAAAACGTGTCTTTATTACTATATGAAATAAAGGATGGGGAGGCGCAGTGATATAAAGGTTGGAAACCACTGGCTTAGAGGGAACGTTGGATAGGACCAATGTTTCTTCTAAGCTGGGCGGCCACGCGGCCGCGCAGAAGCCTCCGCGCGCTGATTCCGAGTTGGCGTGCATTCCAATACAACTATTAAAATAATATTTTTTTAAAAAATGAAATCACTTTAATTTATCGAAATAAATAATAAATTAAGCATCTAGAGAATTCAACAAGAATTGAATTCTAATATATTATAAGAACAAGAAATTGATCTTAATGGAGTATATAATCTCAGGATAAGTTGTAAGCAACGATTTAAAAATCTAGAAAATTAAAAATAAATTTATAAGCGACTGATTATTTATTTCATTATGCTTATTTTCATAATATGTGTTTGATTTCAATATTCGACTATGGAAAGGAAAAAGGACGTAATCCACAGTTTTTTCAAACCAGAATTGAAAATTTTGTAGGTAATACATAAGCAACAAATGTTACGTATATTGAATCAATGTAAGCTATATTCCCTTCACAATGCTTTCTTTCTTCATATTTTTGCTTTGTGACTCGCTGAAAAAATATATTTGTTTCTATTTTATATAAATTCTTACCCGTAATAAGTAAAATATATCTTTTCTATTAATAATAACTCAAACTTAATAAAACACCTATAGATTTTTCAACATTATTTTAAAAATAGGTATCTTCAAGACTATTCAATACCAATAACAAAATATTACATTTTTAAATGAAAAAATGTAAAAAATTGAAGGAACGCGCAGGGAAGAAAAACCTTTTGCCATGTCACTAGTTATCTTACCTTGTACATTCAAGACATATAACCTGTGTTTATTATTTGGATACATACTTATTGTTAAAATGTCTGGTCGCCTAAATTTATTAATTGAGTAATCCTTGGAACTGTGTGTTGTTTATGTAACATAGCTACACCTAAAATTATTTTATAAACCGAATTAGAATTCAATGAGTAGGGTTTGCTTGTACACTGTGCACACCTATGCATGCAAAGATTTGTCACAGGTTTGTACCGGAAAGTTACATCGGAAGCTGATAAAATATTTACGAGGGAATTTGATTCATGGAAGGTTTGAAGTTCAATTATTTATAATATTGCTACATGCCATCATTAGAGTGTGGGAGGTGTTCAGTTGTCTCCTAAAATCTGAAAAAAACTGATTATGCTTTGCTGCACTAACTTGCACATAGAGATGCAATAAAAAATAACAACCTGAAAACTTCATCCACCCCTTCCTTACTCATGAAAAATGTAAAATGTGCCAAATATAATAATTGTATGTGGATAATATCCCTATTATGATATTTTAAAATACACAAACGAACCATGATAATAATTGGCTGGCTCAGAAACATACTAGCCTACATTTTTTTGAAAAATATAGCGCTTTCTCATTAGCGAATAAAAATAAAACATGTATTTTTATATACTTGTGTCAAGCAATGTTTCCCGAGTTTTCCAATGTTAGACGAGAGCTGCGTGGAAAATTCAAAGGTTACGCGGGCCAATACAACAAATGCACAGCATATATTTGTTTTGTTTTTGTTTTACATATATAGTTTACTTATACAGTGGAACCTCGATTCTACGTTTTTCAAAGAACCGTAATAAATGAACGAATAATGCGGGAGACTGATAATGCGGGAAATCTTAAAATAATACCAAAAAAATATTTGAGCGAAAAAAAAATATAATACAAAAACGGTCAATCGAGATAATAATTGGGACGAGACGATAATATTTAGATGATAGATCAAGGAAATCAGTAAATCGGGGAATGATAAACGTGGAATTATTATATATTGTTATGACGGGGTCTTGGTCAAGTAAAAAATAAACGATCCATGCAAAAAAACGAAGATAGCGAGAACGGTAGATCGGGGTTCCACTGAAAAAAACGTGAAACGAAATGTGAGGCAAAACTATTTATGAAAAATATTCAACGAAAACGGTCAATCGGAATAATATTCGTGAAGGGACCAAAATATTTAAACGATAGATCGAGGAAAACCTTAAATCGGGGAACAATTAATGCGGGATTCGTTTACATTGTTCTTATGGGTGTTTGGCTGGGACTATGAAAAATAAACGATCCATGCGGGAAAACGAACAATGCGAGAACGGTAGATCGGGGTTCCACTGTAAATGTTTTCAACAAAACATAAGAAATAACAGACACATTAATTTTTCAAACAATAAAATCACGCAAAAATTTAAAAAAAAACAAAATTAAATAAGTAATCAGTCGCGAATAAAGTTTTTTTCAACCATATCCGCTACCTAGCCAGAGCAAAAGTCAATCAAATGGTTTTTCCAAGATTCTCTGTCTTCCACCAATCTTATTGTATCCTTGCATGCCACCCCAGCGTCCCTTAGCACCGCCGAGGACATAATATGAATGGAGATGGTTAGCAGAAGCCTTCCACGACGACGGGATCCATTCGGTAAGTAAAGAGACATTTCAGGTATTTTTTAGACATCCGCAGCAACATGTCCATGCCTGGTCCATCGTCCCTTCTACGTGTTCCTTACAAAGTCAAACCACGGCACTCATAATATTCGTCGCAGGCACCTGTAAAATCTATTCAAAGCACAGTATACGGTTACTCCATGGTTTTTAAGGTGCCATGACTCGCAACCGTAAAACCGACATGTCAAAATAAAGTTACAAACATATTTAATAAAGTTTATTTAAGATTTTCTAGTTATTCACGTCGTTCCTTACAACTAACCCTTATATTATGTACACCGTTTAGATAAATTTCTTGTTCTGATAATTGATAAGAATTTTATTCTAGTTAAATTATCTAAATGTTCAACAACTAATTTATTTCCGTCAATCAGGGTTATTCGAACTTAAATAGTTATGTAAGAGTGCGCCAGGGTTTTCAAACTCCTACGCGGCCGCGCGCGCGTAACTTAGAGGGGACAATTACACCTTATTTCGATAGATTTCGTCGGTGTCAGAAATTAGTATTCAAAAAAAAAAATGTTCCTTAATCGCATTGGTATTGTGTCAGATTTTTAAAAAAATGGGACAGTCTATGGCAGGGTTTCCCAAACTATGTTCCGCAGAGCCAGAGTAGGTGTTCCGAAAAAAAATTAAATGGTTTTATACGCTGCAACACAGTTTAAAAAAATCTTAAAAATTCAGCTAAATGTTCCGTTATATTTTCCGGACTTGCAAAGTGTTCCATTCCAGAAAATGTTTGGGAAACCCTGGTCTATGGTACATGCAATGGAGTTTAGTAGTCCCTCATCTAACCAAAATAACAATAGTCCTGTTGCAAAAAGTTCTGTCAAGTTATCCAAATATTTCAAAAGTTTATTTTATATGGATACTAAAACTTTTACTCGCCTGTAGCTAAGTTTCTCGTGTGTAAGAAAGAGAAACAACACACGACTGAGTCGCTTCACGTTAGGATGTACGCAAGGTAAGCCGCGTTGCTGCTTCGAAATTCCAAAATCCAGTCGCTCGTTAGTTTCTGCCGGCGTTGCTTGTCGCTGACAAAAGTTTTGTCCATGTTCATTGGCACTGTGTAAACGTAAACAACGCAATGAAAAATTACAAACAAAACTTTGTTGTAGGCTAAAAATAAATATCGATGTGTTTCCTTAGTTCTGGTTGTAAGTAAAATGTTAGGCAGTAGTGAATGTAGCATTAAAATGTAACCGTAAAAGTTGATTAACATTAAAGTTTGTCAGACTAGCGTTTGATAGGTGTAAGTGTGCTGAACTTGTTAAAACATTTAAATTTAAAATTTGTTTGGTAAATAGTTTAATCGTAGTTTATGTGAACTATAAAGTGTACAATAATATTGATAATACTCGTCAAGTATTGTGTGATGTGGTTTTTGAAGTGAAAATATAATCAAATTTGAAAAAAAGTACGGATACAAGTGTGGCACCACTAGTGATTCGTATTAGTTGAATAAGGTAAGTTGTTAGAGCTTTTAAAAAGCTTTCGCAATACATTTTTATATTAAATATATGATTGTCATGGTATATTAATAAAGATATTTTCAGTTTTTATACTTTTAAAATGTTGTTGTAAACGTCTGCCTTTCTCTATTTTTCTTGGGATACGTAATGACTTGATATTAAAAAAAATGTATAATAATTATATATCGTAATTTCTGTTTCTGTTATACAATTGGTAATTTTGTTCATTAGCTGTGCACTAAACGTGTATCAACGGATGATGCTGTTCAAACGTTTGCTCAATAAGGTATTTTGAGTTGTTCATTTGATAAAACTACGTTAGTTATTTCATGTGACTAGAAATAATGATACGGGTGTACCCATGTACATTTTTTTTTTACTGGTTGTGTGTTCAAATTGGTTTATATTTTTTGAAATAACGCATGCAACTAGTACTTGCAAAGCAAGCTGGTAAAATGGCGGCTTTTGTTTTGATTGTGAATCAGAAAGACTTCGAGAATCTTAAAAACCGGTCAGCTGTCTGCCATGCAGGTATACGAAGGCGAAGTCGATTCTGCCTGTTCAGTTTGAATGATAACAACCTGATCTTTGCCGGCGTGCGGCGTTGCCGAGTTTATAGCAAGTTTTTTCACAATATTTAGACGGTATAATATCAAATGTCTGCCTACTTTTCGTTTTTTAAAAGTTATTAAATATAATCAAGCGTTTTTAAATGCATAGTATCTTTAAGAATTGGTAAAGATTTTTTTTATATTACTTATTTCCTTTAAAATGAATATTGAATTTATGTACAAATTATTTGCTTTATAACATTTTGCATAAGTAATCTAATGTTATATAGGTATACATGAAACAGGCAGAATATAATTTGTTATACCAAATTTAATAATAAAATTGCAACAATTTGCGTTATTATTGTTGATTGAAAGATTTTAGTGCATACCTATTAGAAGTTCGTTTTGTGCAATCTTTTTAATAAGACACTACCAAATTATCATTACCAAATGCGCAATTGTCGTATGGTATTGCATAAACAATTAAAATTGTTTTACCGCCATAAATATTCCTCCGAAGTCGAATGCCCCTTAATTTTCGTGTTATCAGTATCAATTTAACATGAATGCCGTATTTACTAATTACGAATCAAGAAATTTCACATGACTCTTAAAAAATATTATATGAGAGATATGTTGGGACCTATTGTTATACCTCACACATTTTAACACAAAATGAGGCAATAAATGCCATGAGAACAAATATCTCAATATCGGATTCGTATTTTGTATCAGTGATATTTTTAATTGTTTTTAGTCGTACCAGTTGCACCGCAAGAACAAATCACGTGAGATTACCATGGATGGACTATTGAAGCGGAGTTTTTGGCGCCCCTTTATTTTCCAAATAAACACGGCTTTTTATCTGAGTGATGAATAAACGATATAAAATTAAAAACAGATGTATTTGTTAGAAAGCCAACTCTACAAGAGACGCATTGTTGCAGCAATTGGCATAAAAACATAAGCCATAACATGTAGTTTTTTCTCGTTAAATTATTTACGGCGCCATAAATTTGAAGTGGCCGTATTTTTTTCACACACTACATAATATTTTTATCAACCCTGGAAAATTTGAAGAATGAACAGAAATTTAGTGATACGTCAATCTTCTACTTACGGAGCCCAGACGCTCATTACACACCTAGTTACATCCGCTAGTCTTTAATTTATTTTCCCCCGATATCTCAGATTCCGACTCCGTATTCGAAAAAAAACATCCGAATCCGACTCCACAACCCTGTTTATAACTAACTATGCGATGTTCTGCACAAAACTCTTTTTAGTATGTATCTTCAAAATATAAATATGTAAATATCTAAAACAATTCGAAAGTAATTATTTTAAATGCGATGTCTTTTTATGGATAATTTTATGATCGATATTTTCAATAAAACGTTTGCCGCTTACGGCACGTATGCAGTATGTTTTGACATCACTGTATTAGGCACTTTGGCGGCATAGGTCGTCATCTTTTAACCGATCGTGACAAGGCAAGGCCTAAGAATGACAGAGTGATATTTCATACAATGAAGACAACACTGTGACTTTGCTGTCAGAACATCTAAAGTACTAAAGTTCCCTGTCTTATATTCTCAATTAAAAGCCCTTTCAAAAATGATTATCATAAAAGCATTTCATCAAATTAATACACAAACAATGAATCCAAGGTTTGGCGTACGTTGCGAAACGATTATTAGTAGTTCCATTGCTTAAATATACACAAATTTAAGTATATACTTAGTTTATAAATACACCACTAATTACAATTTTGTACGTTTCCGTAAGTTTTGTTATTTTCACTTAGTTTGTATATCAGACAGAACAAGGATGCCGCCGAGATGACTTGAGAGAGACGACCCGATTAAACAGAAAAGTGAAACCGCGAAAGTGTGGTAAATTAAGTATAAACTGTAATTTAAATTGATTCAACTTCCTAAATTTTATTCAAGTGAAGAGGTGTTATAAGGTTTCTACCAAACGCTTACAGCTGATAATGTGTGATCTCTTCGATACCGATAATCATACAACGATGATGATTCAGAACGAAGATGCTTCTCGAAATGGCGAAAAGCGTCACAGTTAATAACGCAATCAGTGGAATGACAAAGTTATTAATTTATATTTATGTTTGTTTATTATTCCAAATGTAATGATCAGTAGTCAGTAATTAGCATAGCAGTTGACGCCAATGCGCCAAGCACTCAACAAATATAATAAAGACAGCACATCATGTTAGAAGATGAAATTTGAAAAAAATATATGTTTGTTTCAAATCTATATGTTCTCTTGAGTTTGCGTATTCTGTTTTCAAGACTAGATCCCATTACTATTCCACTATGCGTTTTAAATTGGTAGGATGTTAATAGATAATCGAAATATGTTTATATAGAATTATTAAATATTAGCATGAAAGAAGCTGTTTGAAGTATTTTAAAAAAAACAATTAAGAGTTGACCAAACTGAAAAATTGACTACAAGTTATGTCAGTAAAAGGTCGTTTGTTTTCACTCCAGTTACTACAACTACAGAACCGTTGCTTTGGAAGAAATCCTCACACCTTGGTGATTAGAGTGTTGGTGTAGGCGTAAAAGAGTAGGCCATATAAAAGTCTTGAAATAACGCCGACGCTGTCATCGGCTAACAGTTTCATTAAAAATGAAGCGTAAATATTTTCGATGACAGACACTTCAGCTTGAATAGGTAGGTACCTGGAAAATTCACGAGCGCCTGCCTTTAATTACACATAAAATTATTGAAATACCTGAACGAACTACGAACAGCTCGGCATTGGATAGGCTCTGAAGAAAATATTGTATATAGAGATAGTGTGGTAAATATAGAATACCTTATACGTATTTTTAGTAATAAATCTTCGGCTAAGCAGCGGCGACATGACCTATCTCATTTTTGGAAAAATTGAGATAGAAAGTAGCAGATTTCCAGCCGCATTCTATATCGACCTGTGAAGCTTCTTGACAAATATTTAAGGTTAAACATCTCGTATCAGAAGACGTAGCACCGATCTGAATCTCACTACAATTCAAAATATTGAAGATATTTCCGATTACATTAGAAAATACTATCGTATTAAGGTGCTTAATGGAACTTTAGCTTAAATTATTATGATAAATAGTGTTTCTATTTACTGTGTACGCTGAATCAATTTGCTTAAATGTATGTTCTCTTTGGGTTTCTTTTGATATAACCCAAAATAGTATATCAATTATAATCACTTGTCCTCACTTTATAATTTGTCTCATTCTATATAAGTACTTATTGTGATTAATACAATAACTCTTTCAAAGTATGATAAAAATGTAGGTATGTGATAGTAAATAGAAATCGTCTATGGTTCTTGTAAATGACAGTCTTATTACTATATATGTAGGTATTTATTATTGCCATTGTCGAGGAAAATTTCATGGGGGCTTTTTATTTTGGTAATTTTATTGTAGTTTTTTTTCCATTTTTATAATATACGTTACTTCAATGTTTATTAATATTTAAAAAAAAAAAAAACGGTGTTATAATGAATATTTACGTTATATGTATATACAAATACAATATTTATCATGGAGGCAAACACGTGTCATGCCACACGTAGTTTCACAACAAGTTTTCATTATAGTGTTTGTCTACAATTTTAAATTGATAAAAATAGCTTATCTCTTATTTCACCAAAAAAAAAATTGTGTTATTTGAAATTATTAAAATCATAATATTACTTTTTACTTATTTCCACTATTATTTGCCAAGATCAGGGCCGGTTTCGCTCATTGAGTTGATAATTCTCGCAATGAGCGAAACCGGTCCTGATCTTGGTAAATAAAAGTAGAAATAAGTACACAGGAATATTGCGTTTTTCTAAATACAATGCCTTCTCACCAAGTATTGACAGTGAACACCTTAAAAGTTATTTGAAATTGGTTTAAGTCTTTACAAATAAAATTGTAAAAATCTCGCAGATATTTTTTTTTCTTTAATTCGAATAAGTTTACATTTGAAGATTCTTTTTCATTGTCTATATAAAAAAATATGCTAACGGTTATGATTGCTAAGTATTCATAAAAATCGCTGAATCACAACAGGTATAGGTACTATTGTAAAGTTTTTCTTCATAGATGTATCCAAGAAGCGGCTCGTCAGCAATTTTATGATTTATATCGTGTGTAAAGATGGTAATAAAAATAATGCATACTAAAATTATACCGAATGTTGACTACGCGTTTTGAAAACTCAATTTTTATATTTGGCATTGAAAAAAATGTAATTTATTACGTTTATTTTTGACTTACGGGTATCCGTGGACCGTATTATGTTTGATGAAATATCGGAAAACCGTTTTTCGACTTTCTATGATCACGCATCTTTTTGTTTGTAATAGAGCACATTTTTAGTTTTTGTATTTACCGACTAGTATTATCGCAGAAAACTTCATATACATTTTTAAACTACTCAGGCAAAGAAAATCTATTATAAAATCGCCACAATCTTTTTTTAGAAACTTCGCGTTATATTTCACGTGTATTTTTCTAGCTGTAATATTATTTTGTAAAATTTGTTTTTCGTAATCTTTCGAGTCTCTGGTGCCTTGAATGAATAAATATTATTTTAAAATTACCACATTCGCCTTAAATGAGGGAATAAACACTTTCACCAGCAGATGCTTATAGAGATAACAAATAATACATGATGTATTACTAAAATGAAAATAAAACATATTATCTCATGCGTTTTACGTGAACCAAGAGTTAAATATATTTAACATGTATATCGATGTCTTGGAGCTAAAATATTGTACATTCAATTTTGGTCGAAAATGAGTTTCGTACTGAAATATACAAAAAATACCGTATGTTTTTTTTTTTTGTTAAAATATTGCATCTCAAATCCTACTCTTCCAAAGATTATGTATATATCGACTGAGGAAAGGAAAAAGGACGTTACCCACAGTTTTTTCAAAACAGCTTTTTTTCGATAATCACATGTTTCAAACTTGATACACGTTCTATCAAAAGGATGTAAGTTGCAAATGCCGAATTAGTATCTAAATTTAGCTTTCAATTTACAAAAGATGTCCTTGTAAAAAATTAAAACCAAGAAAAAATACTGAAATAAAGGTTTTTCCTAGACAAATTCTTGAATTAATATTAGATTATGTCAATTAAACACTAGTTTAGAAGTCTCCGTGAACTTCAAGGTTGTGTATAATTCGTAATTTGCATATGTCACAAAATCATCAAAACACGTTTTTAGTGCCTCCAGTAAAATTTGATATGTGTGGGTTACGTCCTTTTTCCTTTCCACAGTCGATATGTATGTACATATTTAAATATAGTATTGTAAATATATTTTAATAACAGATATTTTATTTCTTTAATAAATCTTTTTATTAAATGAAATTTCAGTTCAGAGATATTTTACAATATTAAAAAAAAATCAAATATGAAAGTTAAATAAATAACGAATAATATGAATCTAAAAACTCATTTTTATATCATAAAATCTAATTTTTAAATTCAAATTCAATTAATTTATATTATGATTTACGGAGAAATAAATTTATTTTACTGAAAAATGTAAAGCGATGTAGTTTAAGTAAAGGTATACAATTAGGTAAAATCAAAATATATATCATACTTACTCAGCATAGTTAAAATGTGATTATAAATAGGAATCGAAAATACTTTCAACGTTTTCCTACGTAAAATAAAATTTAGTCATAAACAAAATTTAGAAATCTGACTACTAAAAACTCGATAGTTTCACTCAGGTTAAAATTTTACATTAGGGCTTGATAATAATTTATCATTTCATATTTTAAGCTTCACTCTGTCAGATTTTCCGAGCGATCTCAACTGTTATAAAACATTAAATATTTTTTATTTCACAACTGAAATAAGATTTTTATAAATACCGAAATAATTCACCAAAAAAACACCACAATGTTATTCGCTTCTAACAGAATCTCGGAGAGGGGAAAATATTTCAGTAGCGAGGTGTGTAAATTATACAAATGGGTAACTCGAAAACCAGTAATCACGAAACATACTGTAATAAGCATATTTAGTTAACATTAACAAAAAAAAATAACGCACTTCAATCAAGTTCACTAAACTATTTTTCTTATCTATTTTCGTTTTGACGTTTGAGAGATGAACTTTAAATTTTTCAAACGATGATAGAGTTCTGGTATTTTTTTTAATGAATCTCATGTAAATCACGATCTCATAAATAATTAAGTGAGGTATCGAAGTGCGACGTCAACATGTTCATAGTTTATACATGTCCGCTCCCAATGTAGAGCATATGGTCTACTAATGAAAGTATGTACGCAAGAGTTTTTTTCCTATGATAACTGTTCGTTACTCAGTCGCTCAACTTCTCGTTTTTCGAAGAGAATAGTAGGGATAGAAAGGGTGAGGCAAGGCAGGACTAGTGGTTTGCTAATCACTCTCGCCACACCCCTATATTTTAGGATTGGAATAGTGTTTGCTAATAATATTTGCTAGTTCCCCGTTACTTTATCCATTGCATTAGCCCTTGTTAACTATTCTTTTATATAATTTAAAAAATATATATGTATGTATATATATATATATATATATTTCTGTGTTAGAATTGATATGGTCTTTGAAAAATTTCTTTTTCAGAATCTTCCTGGCTGTCGATTTTGTTTAAGTATGTACACTCACCAACTACTTGGAAGCGGGGAAAAATAGGAAACTATCATTAAGCCTATTCACTCTATCAATGTCATTATTAATGTCATTATTTTCATTGTATCACTTTGTCAAAGAATTCCCAAATTTTAATTATGTTTGTAATTACTTTCAATCCCCATTCTAAATTTATTAATCTGAGATGACTTTTTAATTATATGTTAGATGTGTTAAACATTTTAATTTTGTGCTATTTTAGAATCACTTTTAATGTAATTGGTATTTTCTTTTCAATGCCAATTGTTGTTTATAACTGTTCATTTTTGCATAAATAGCATTGTTAAATTATATTTCTTATCAGTTGACGATGCTCGTAATGAGCGAAACCGGTCCTGACATATTAAATAAAGTGGAATGAAGTACAAAGGAATATTGTGTTTTTACTAAGATAGAGGTTTAATTAAGACTCCGATTTCAAACGATTTGCGAAAGTGTCAAAAGCACCTACGCGATTTTTCGACTTCCGCGAAAACTTTCGGTACAAATTAATCACGTAAGTTGAGGACTCGCTGAACATACATTCATTTCACTTTCAAAGTTCGTATCGAATACTGTAGGTTTTCTGTGTCTTCTTAGTTTTGTTGAAACTTTTCGTTGCTCGTTTGAGAGTTTGCTTTGACGAACCAAATTCGACGAAAGAACTATTCGTTACTTACTAAAATAATGTTATATTAAACATTGCACGGCTTAGTAATAATAATTATTATTCCTCATCGTATTCGGTAGATACATAATACAATCTCAATTAGTAAACCAACTAATTAGAACGTAAAGTTTAATAACATGTTCAGAGATAACTCTCTCCTCCTGAGACGTGTGAAATATATTTATTGTTATCTCAATTTGTAGGAAGTTGTATTTTCCTTACATAACTCTTAAGTTTTATGGCTGTAATTATTTAATAGTAACTGAATTTATAAATACTTAATATTATTTTAATGATATCTACAATGTGCTGTTGCTACACTCTAAACATGAACCATGAATGTAATTTATAGTAGATAAAAATAAATGTCGAAAAGTATTTTTAGAAATCAGTCTCAAACATGACTTGATAACATAAAAAACATCATTCCAAAGTAATGTATAACTAAAAATACATTAAAGTTGCAAATAATACCCTCATATTATACTTAGTTTGCACACCTCAAGTAGGTTTATTGAAATTATCAAATGGATCAATTTGTGAACCGCGGGTCATAGGTTGCAGACGCCTGCCCTACACTGAAATTAATATGCAATGGTGAGAATTTGCCAAATATTATGATCGAAGAGTTTTAATACAATACTAGTATTACCAGAATTCACACCACTATCATTCTTTTATATAGGTTTTGGATGTTTACTAATATACTGTTATTTTATCACAAAGTTTTTACTTCCCATGACTAAATTTCGTTACATTAAAAGAACCCCCCCCAGCTGTTTAAAAGCTATGAATATGTGAAATAATATCGTAAAAAAATGTGCTTAAATTATTGCTTGTTTTTTGAGGTCACATTTCTAACTTGTTACCTTCATTCATTAAAGGCTCTCTAAGATAAAATTCGCAATTTTTTAGGACAGCACAATTGAAAAGTAGTATTGATTTCAAGTTGAATTCCCTACTTAAAGATTTTTTTTTGATAAGATATCTAACACTATGGTCTTCCTACGCCCTTCGGCTTTCCGAACTTGATACGATCATATGTAAAGTAACATGACGGTATTTATACTGGTAATTATTATCATGTCGTAAACTAATACAATTAATAACACTACGTGCCTTATGTCAGGTAAGGCAATTGTAAATTTCACGATGTCAGAGATCTTATCGTAATATTGTATAGTTGTCGTTTGTACTTGATGCAATATTGGTAACGAGGGATTCCAATCGAATATTAGAATATTTTCAGCTATCTTTTTGATATTCAAATATCCGAATATTTATTTGGAAAATATTCGAATATTATTCAGTCATATTATTATAAGATCACAACAGTCATTCATCGTAGCATTTAATCTTGATATTACAAATATTGTTAATTTGAACACTTACTCTAGAAACATGCTAGCAACTACTACTATGTGCTACAATCAGTGGATAATTAAGCACATAAAAGTCTTCAGGCTCAATACATTTTTGAGGCCCTGTTTTTTGTGACATAAAAAATTCCAAGTAAAATAATGAAAATATTTAAAAATCTGAACAAAACGTATATGGGTTATATTATCTAAGATATTTTTGAGGCCCCTAAGATTCGGAGGCCCCACGCGCGCCTCATTTGCTTATAGGGTAATCCGCCACTGGCTACAATACAACTTGTCAAGATATGAAAAGCAATAAATGTATAATATTATGATTATTATTCTAACACAATTTTTGCGATGCATTATAGATATTCTTACTGGCAACATAACGACAATTCATTATTGATCTAAGTGTCATAATAAAAACTGAATTGAGTTTATTTTTAATGTGGCATTTTAACTAAATGAAATTTTATATCGATTATAAACTTTACGTTTGAGATAAAAATCTTACGATAGGGTTAGTCTGTTACTTTGTTGATAGTATAGAATCAATACAGGTTGATACATATCATGAATCTTTCTTTCATTTTGTTATGATTTGATTGCCACATAAACTGCGGGGCAATAATATCAAATGCGAATCGTCGCAACTTCGTCGCCGATTTATATTGTTTGATATGATATTGCAGATCACGTCCTTTGTCGTAAAAATAACCGTACATGCTCTTATTTGATTCGCGATGTCGTGTAATGTAAAGAGACGTCTGAAAGTAATCTACGCCGATGCATCAGCTATACAAACGTGGATATACGGAAGATTAGTTCCTGCGCTGATTTCTTACATCCTTACATGTAGAGATTCTGAAGTCTCGGGTTTTTCAAAGTCCCGGGACTCGAGACGTGATAAAGTCAAAGTCCCGGGACTTCCCGGGACTTGGGACTTTTATTTCCCCTTCAATAAAATTATAAATTTATTTAAATTAAATATTTGTATGTATGTACTAAAATGGGATGATAACGGTACATGTATTGAAAAAATAACAATGAATTTGGGTAAAATTATGACCGTTACTTCACAAATCACAATACAGCTTTTATTGTCTTATTGAGACATTGGTAACTTTGTACAATAGTGAAAAATATTTGTTTTTTTTTCAAAACTGATCCCGATGATAGACACCAATGTAAATTTATTTTAAATCAAAATTAACTAAGGTCACATTAGCGATTGCTTGCATCCAATTTTTATTTGTTAGAATGGTTTTTTCAAAATTAAAATGTACAATTTGTCTTCCTTAAGTCCCGGGACATTTAACAACAAAGTCCCGGGACTTAAGACAGCGAAAAACCTTAAAAGTCCCGGGACTTTTGTCCCGGGACGTCTCGACACAGAATCCCTACTTACATGTATGGTTAACATTTCTTGATTATTTTTCTAATCAATTTACGCATTTATTTTCAAACTGCCTTTGTTAAAATTGATATTCTAATCCAGTGTTTCTCAACCTTTTTGGTCCCGTGGCCCATTTTGAGTGTCTTTATTTTTTTGTTCCCCCCATACCTATTTTGTACTATTGAAGTATAAGTGTTGTAAGGAATTTTGGGACGGAAACGAAAAGTCGCAAAACTTTATTTTTGTAGGTCTTCCCATAATTTCGAATCCAAAATCCCAGAAATTTACGGATTTCCCAAAATGAACACCGCGAGACATTTTTTTTTTAGCTCTTCTCAGACATTCCAATTTACGGATTTCGGAAAATTTGCCCGTGTCCCCCCTAAACTGTACTTTGGCTCCCCTAAAAAAGAAAACTTTGTGGCCACTAGGCCCAATATTGAGGAACCATGTTCTAATCGATCTTTTTTGAGACACGGTAACACAGATTAATATAGACATAAGGAACGATGATTGTCTGCTTATAATATGTTACAGTTAATTTTTAATAATTTTTATTTTTGTGTACTTACATTTATGTTATGGCATGTCAATATAATATGTGGTATATTTATGTATTTCTTTCAAAAACTGACATGCTGCCCATACGAAAAAATGTTGAGTATCACTGATACGAAGTTTTTTTTATTAGATCTATATCTAAATTCTAATCCATTTAGAACATATATGGGCAACCACCGGTCCGCCGAGCTATTTTTTTCGGCCCTGATTCATCTCGGTGAAGTATTAAAGAAAGAAATTAATAGTTTCAGAGAGGGATAACACAATGGAGATGGGACGGGCGTTTGCAATAGCTCCACTCTACTAGTTCATGATCCCATATATGTCGAAATTAAACTAATGCTGTCACATTATTCTGCTGGTTATAGTGTATGGCTAGAAATTTAAAAAATGTTTAAAAATCAAATAAATGTGGTACAAAAACGCAAAAGAAAATGATGCTTGGTATCAAAAGCAGAACTGTCCACGACGTTGGAAACAAAAGTAGAACAGTGTGGTAAATCAGGATTTCGACCAATCACAGAATACTTAAAGTGATGTCCCATACAAATTTTAAGTTGCACTCGTTGATGAGCTATGGTTAAAATTGAGTTTAAATTGATAAAACTCAAAAAGCCAAGAAAACGTTTTTCGTGTTTTCCTCGCAACTTCGAAAAATGGATAGTTCTACTTTTTATACTATACGACTCGTATAAGAAATAGCAACGTGTTTTATTTAATTTAATATTAATTTATTTTGTTTAATAATTTGGTCCGGCCCTTGACTCGGAGACAGAATGATAATTTGGCCCCAGACCTAGGAAAGGTTGCCCATGCCTGATTTAGAAGATTAGTACTGATTTTTAAGCCGTAGGTCCTAGGTCCTAGGACCTAGGATATGTCGTTGGTAAGTTCATATACATATCGACTGTGGAAAGCAAAAAGGACGCAACCCACACATATCAAATTTTACAGGAGACGCTAAAAACGTGTTTTGATGATTTTGGGCTATATGCAAATTATGAAATATACACAACCTTGAAGTGCGCGTAGACTTCTAATCTGGTGCTTAATTGACATTATCTTATATTAATTAAAGAAATTGTCTAGGAAAAACCTTTATTACAGTCTTTTTTTTTTGTTTTAATTTTTTACAAGGTTATCTTTTTCAAACTTAAAAGCTAACTTTAGATACTAATTCGGCATTTGCAGCTTGCATCTTTTTAATAGAACGTGTATCAAGTTTGATACATAGTGATTATCGAAAAAAGCTGTTTTGAAAAAACTGTGGATTACGTCCTTTTTCCTTTCCACAGTCGATATGTATATCAAGTATTGGTATGTAAGCGGATAGAGCTTTTAGCGCAACATATTGTAAATACATAAACACGCTTTCAGGCTGTTGTTTGTTTGTATTGCAGTGGCGTCGATGCTTGGCTGTGCAATGACACTTCCAATCCATTAATGATTAAAACAGACTGGAGAATGGAGATTATACTCCATCCCTACATATATGTAATGTTTTAAGTTACGTTAATTTATTGTTACTTATTTTTGAATATCTAAACAGTGTTTATATTAACTGTCATTGGTTTGTCTGGTGGGACGCGACGATTTACTATTATTAGAGCTGGTAATTATCGTGTTACATTTAATTACGCACGAGGCAATAAGGTGACACTTCATTTTGACTCTGGATACATCGTCGTCAGTTTAACTCTCAAAAAATATATTAACTTTGTTTGGGAAAAATAATCGGTACTACATAATTTTTTATACGATTTACGGCGTAATTAACGTAACCTCATTCATCCATTTGATCGTATCTTATCATCGAATTGATTCGTATGTACTTGAGGAGTTTCCGTGTAATTAACAATATAATGCATTAAGAAATGTCTGTTCTGTACCCGACTAATCAACTGTTAACTAATTTAACTAATTTTATAAATTTATTTATGTATTAATGTTTAAAACATTGATGTTTGAAATGTTTACATATCTCTACTACCTGTTTTATCCTAAAAACGGGACGAAGCGAGAGTTAGTTGCTAACCACTTGTCCTTCTATTCATACCTAATTTAAAAAGAAAAAAACTGAGGGACTAAGTAAAAAGCAGTTCTCTTAAAAAGCTGCTTTAGTATGAGTCAATATACTTATCTAGTTACGTAGAGTTCTAGGCAAGTATGGATGAATAAAAACGAATTGAAATTCATTTTTTAAAATTTTTCTAGCGAACTTTTTCTCATATTGTGTGAGTTGATTATTGACTTGATATATTTTGCTAAATAAACCGGACGATATTGGAGTTTAAAAATCGTTTGAGTTACTAGGTAAATTTGAACGAAAAATCCTTTGTTTCAAATCCCAGTTAATCTAGGCCTTTTGGCAGATAAAATGCTTTTTCTCGTGAATCTTTTAATTTAACTTCGCCAAAAAATATTCGAACCAAAATTAAAACGTTTTTAATCCCAAAAGTTTTAATATACTTTTTTTTAAAAGCGTTGGGATTTTTCCGATTTACCAATAATTATTGTCCCTTAAATAATGTAATTAAATACGCCTGAAGCACCAAGATAAAGTTTTAAAATCATATTTCATCCTGCCAATTCCTACATTTTTTTTCATATCAATAAATTAACCGTTTGGCAATAAATTATCATTAGCCCCGCAGAGGTTTTAATAATATGTGTTTAATGATTCTGCTGGCTTGCGATTTTAAATTTAAAAAAATGTCGGAGGGAGTTTTTTTTATTCGCAGCATTATTTTCAATGTGAATTGATATCGTAAACGATCTTAAAAAAATATAATGTAGATTTTTATATTTTTCAAACATACTTCTTACCCTGGAATCATGGCACTTACAATTTATGTTAGAGCATATCCCTCGTATATTTAAAAAAACCGTATTTAAAATTAAATATTGACGTAGCCAATTGGTAATGGCCTTAATGCATTTACGTTTCTTAACGAGGCAAAACAGGTGTTACAACCTGTAGAATAACTATGTAATCAATTTTAATTTTGTATTAAAAATGAACTTTCACAAAGTTACCGCCTAATCCAACTAAGGGATTATAGCAGGGCTATGGAGTCGTGTAAAAAAACGACTCCGCCTCCGAAGAATTTTTTCAATAATTTAATTTTAACTTATATATACGTATTCCATTAGATCATCTTTAGTCAGCCAAGCATACAATGTCAACACTATAAACCAGCCATACTCAACCTTTTTTTCCTCTGGGCCGCATTCCGATTTTTGCTTTTCTAAGTGGGCCACAACATATTTATAGTAAACTGTAAGTATAGCACATGCATGTATTATGATGTCAAAATAAAACTATTTTATTTTATGTAAATATATACATATGTATACATTTATGTATTTTTCATATTAAAAAATAACAATGAACAACAAATAAAAAATACGTAAAAATGACACAACATATTAAATCGTTTACTTTAATATGTTGTGTACGTTAATTAATATGAATTTTGATATTGAGTCAAACTATTAACTATCTTTTAAAAATATTTGGTGACTAATTATTTTGGGCCTCACATAAGAGCTGATTGGGCCGCAGGTTGAGTATGGCTGCTATTGACTTGTGGTTTGAATACAAATCATTAAATTATTATTTTTTAAATGGGTCTGAGCATAGCAGTCTTAAGGTCTTTGGTCTGAGTCTCGTTTTTCACGAATCCGACTTCGGCAAAAACCGCGATTCCACGACTCCGACTCCACTGCCCTGGATTATAGTTATGTATATTGGTCACTCATTATACAACTTGTTACAGCCCAGGAGTCATGTTATTGACACAGATTGTCGTTCTTGACAAATCTTGATGTCAGTGACTATTTTCAGCCCTCGGCGTTGTACTTTCCTTGATAAAATTTAAGCATGCTGTAATTTTAAAAGCATCAATTTTTTTGATCAAATAATAAATACAGTACTATAGAACCTCAATATAACGGCCTGATGCCGGCGAGGGGGTGTCCAAGTCGAAAATACGTTTTATAAAAGTAAAGTTTCCGAGCTAATTTCATACGTGTTCTGGGATTAATGTTCGCTTCTACATCACACATAAACGAAAAAATCGTGTTTCTTACATTTTGCTTTCGTATTCCATATATACGAGACACAGACTACCCAGATTCTACACTCAAAATTTGCCCGTGAATATTTTTTCCGTTATTTCTAGGTCCGTTGTATTCACTGTATTTATCTGAATTATATATTCTGACCGTAATAGTTTTGTTATAAAATCCAGGCCTTAGGTTGAATCCCATAAAACCCATGCATAAATAATTTACCGCCAGATAGAGTGCGATCACAATTTACATGCGTGTCGAATATTTCGAATCCGATGAAACGTAAATAAAACGTACACACAAAACTTCGTTTCATATGTAGACATAGGCACACACCACGATCCATGAAAGGTGTGCTGTCGCTATTAAATGTGAAAGGAGTTATTTTTGAGTTTTTGTTTTGAGTTTAACAGTCACGAGTAGGGGATCCCGGGATCCCGTACAGTTTTCGATACATTTCAGTCCCGGGATTAGAAGACATGATCCCGAAACTTTCGAGATTGGTTTTCTTATAAAATAGAATCGTCTTGGTTTTGTAAAATAAAACTCACCCAATTGATTGTCAAATCCTTAAATATAACAAACAATGTTCCATTGTTCAATGTTTCACAAAGCACAATTAAGATAACATATTCGAAAATAAACTCTGCAGACGAAAGTTATAAAATGAAATACTAGAAGTCACTTTTGGTAATAAATTACGTTTTAATGTATCCGAAAAATATTTAATTCTAAAGCATATTATAGATTACTGTAAGTGGACACTTTTGGCGATGAGAAGTTTTGTTATAGGTATGAATGTTTCTTGTTTCTTTCTCATATTGCAATGTTCATTGATTTTTTATTTACTTAAATGCCATTTCGGCTTTGCTTTACGTTTTATCCGTTATGTCATAGCAGTTAGGGGGCTTTGGTTATGCTTATTATTATCTGTGTGTAGATAACTATTGTTCTAAACATGTATGCTAGAGGTCTGCACGGGCCAAAATTTTACAAAACTACCCGGTCCGAGCCCGAAAAACTCACGCCCGACCCGGCCCGGGCCCGAGTCTA
Source organism: Himalopsyche anomala (assembly GCA_031772345.1). Taxonomy (NCBI): domain Eukaryota; kingdom Metazoa; phylum Arthropoda; class Insecta; order Trichoptera; family Rhyacophilidae; genus Himalopsyche; species Himalopsyche anomala. Next base: position 12,179,228 of record CM062827.1, on the reverse strand, counting down.
ATGCCGCACTTGTTACCCGAACCCGACCCGAAGCACCGAGAAATTTGAAATCCTCGATTTGGTATACTTTTTCCCCAGATTATCTCCGAAAGTCCTTTTTTTTTTTTTTTTTAGCTCACCGAGGAATTTGAAATCCTCAATTTGGTATATTTTTCCCAACATTATATCCCAACATTATATCCCAAATTCCAAAGCCCGGCCCGGCCCGGCCCGAGCCCGACTCCCGATTGCGCTTACCCGCCCGAGCCCGGCCCACGGGCCGGGTCGGGTAAGAGCCCGTGGGCCAGGCCCGGGCCCGTGCAGACCTCTAATGTATGCATATGACTTTTTTAAAAATAAAATTTCTGGCTGAGGTGGTAAAACAATAATGGAGTAACTCTTTAAAATTAGACTCAACAAAAAATCACTCATTTTAGCTTCTATATAATACCAGTGTCAAAAAATATATTTCATTATTTCTACGATCGCATTCCCAAGATACTATAATAGATGAGAAAATAATATAGAAGAAGTTGTATTATTAATTTATTTTGGCACGGGATTGGATTCCCTAGTCACGATGGCAGTCACGACTGGGGATTGCAATACCGGTATTTTAAATATTATCGGTTTTTAAATAAAGTTTAAAAAAAAACCGTCAATTCAGGTCGCACAATACCGGATGAGTAAGTCAAAATTAGTATTTGTTAGTTCATATACAATACCGTCATTAAAAAATGCGTGATAGTTACAATACATTAACATTTTGATATTGGCTAGATCCCGGCTTAGGTAATACAGGTTTTGCAATCTTTAGTCTCGACGTTGCTTTACATAGGGCTTTTTTGTAAATGATTCAATACCCTTGTAATTGGTAATCTAATAAGAATATTTAAATCTGAAAACAATAAAAATAAGCACAGACATTTTTCTTCAGAAAGAAGGCTTCGTATGAAGAAAAATGTATACTTTTATATAGAACTAGATATTTTCTATCATGCCACATTGCACCAATCGCAATTGATATTTGTATCAGAAGATAAGCTGGCACGTGTAAACATTTTTTTTTCTCATAAATCATTTTTCAAAAGCAGATTTTAGAAGGAGTAGAAAAACTATTTTATACAGTAATTTAGTAAAAACTAAAAAAACTTCTACTAAACTCAAATGTCAAGCCGTGGCGGTTGGTGTAGAGACCAATACAATTAATTAAATGTTTTATAACATCAAAATAAATAATAATACAAAAAATGATCCAATCATCGTTCAACTACCATAAACATTACTTATGACAGCACTATTTCCGGCCTTTTTGGAGTTACTGTTTCTAGACAAGGTAAATCCTGACGTGTATGAAACCGTTCGGGCAGAGATTGAAGAGAAAATATGTTATAAATATTTAGTTTCACATGATGTGACGGAACACCCACGCTGTCTCCTAATTAAAGCGAAGGAAGCAGAATGTTTGTACTGAGATAACCTCGGCTATCGATGCACACCCCGCACGTATGTACCCAATATCATGATCCATAGCTGTTAGTAATAATCGTTTCAACTGATAGATGTAATGAAGTATTAAGTGAATGTTTATCTGTTCCCTTTTCTCCTGAAGTGTAAAACTTACCTTCCATTGCTGTTGTTAAAAAATATAACATTTGTTTAATAGCTAACTTTTTTAACTGGGTCGCGAAGTGTATCCGGAAGGTCGCCAATTTTAACATCGTTATATGGCAATTATTAAATGAGTTAGCTGTTAAAAATGGTTGGGTATCCAGAACGTGTAATATTGAGGTTAAACATAACTATTACACATTTTCAATGGATTCGGCTGTAACTTTGTGGAAGTTCATTTTTATTATAAAATTAAATTTGAAAACTTTGTTACTCCAAATGTGGTGTTGAAAATTGCAAGTGTTTTGCCTCTTTAAGAAACCTTTTTTTAATTTATAAGATAATAATTAGAAACAATTTTTATTGTATTCGTAAACCTTGCGATGTTCTGTCTAATGATGCTTTTTAAAGAGGCGAAACACGTGTCGTAATTTGTAACATTACATGTTGGGAAACAAAGTTATCAAATTATATTTGTAAGTATGTAAAATAAATTGTTAAGAAGATTCGTGACGGTTTTGTAGCTCTAGCTAGAAAGAGCATTTGCCTGAATAGTACTTCCTTAGCACCATGCGTCTGCCCTTGTCCTTTCGGACGAAGAGACGTTAAGCGAATGATTTACCGAAAGTTCTGACAAAACATCTTCCTTTAGGAGTCCATATTTATTTAGTTTACATTATATACAGACAAGGTTGAAAAAAGGTAATTTTTCATGTTTTTTCATCCATTTTGGCCCTAATTTAACACAATGATAATTAATAAAACACTCAATTAAACTCAACGAAAGAAGATAAATTTTTAATGAACTGCTGCCTACTTCGTCCAACTTTCGTAACAAGCTCAACAAAGACTTAAGTAATGAATTACTTATATTACGTATGAAGTGTGTTGAAAAAAATATTTTTTTCATAATTTCTCTCTCTAGGTGGCATTTTGCAGAATATATCACCTCTGTTTTTCGCTGAACTAACTAACATTGTGACGTTATCTTATGTTTCGTTATTAAAAATGGCCACGGATGCTAAATCTTCGCCACAGAAAACTTCAGTTGAAACTTATATTCAAAAGTGATATAAAAACATTAAGTATTTACTAGTAGTGCCCATTACTTCTATTCACAAAATTCATGTGTGGTTGAGGACTTGTGTTATATATATGATATGATAAGTGGTGTTTTCAACCTTTTATTCCCAAGACCAGTCCATAGTGTTGGGGTTAACAACCGTTGCTCGTTACCACATAAATTGTAAGGTTAAATGTATTTATAAATAATTGTCATGGCTTAATAACAATAACTTAGTGGTCAACGTCGTTGGCTTCCATGTCGGATCTCACGGGTTCAAATCCCAGTACTAACAGCATTTTTTTTTTGTTTCTGTACGAATACATGGATATTTGTGATGTCCAAAAACTCGTCGAAAAGTGTCGCGGGAGTGATCAGCCAAATAGTCATGTCCTATTCTTTCTATCCCTTCTCCTGTCGTAAAAAAATAAGTAGAGCGACTGAGTAACCTCTATTGGGAGGCCATATGCTCCACATTGGGAGCAGACAAACAATAAAACAAAGTTAACAATTATTGATGGCGTTCTGTATTAATTTTATTTTTATATACACGATACTAGGGCATCCAATCGCGGGATCCCGTTCAATTTTCTGATCCCGAAATCCCGGGATTGACATGGTCGTGATCCCGGGATTTCGGGATTGAGAAATTTTGTGTAAATCCCGAAAAGTGAGACAAAAAAACGAGGTTTCGTGACAATCCCGGGGAAAAGTATAACAAATTGGCGATTTCAAATTCTTCGGTGAGCTAAAAAAAAAAAAAAAGATGTTTTGCAGACAATCTGAGGAAAAAGTATAGGGAAATTCCTCGGTGAATTAATCTCAATCCCGGAATCCCGAGATTGAAAATTTATCAATTCCGAAATCCCGGGATTGGAAAAAGGCTCCGGGATTGGATACCCTACACGATACAACTATTTACCAAGCGACATTTCAAGTTTATCAGTGCACTTGAATTCCTGCAGATGCCGAATGGCCAAACCCAATTTGTTAGTGATAAAACGTGTTAAACTTTAGAAAATTTGATTAAAATACAAAGTGATGGTTTCTTTACATACAAAATATGTTTTTGGTATTGATACCGGAATAACTAGCACCAATCACGTACAATGGAGTGTAACGTGTAAACGAGAAAGTGGTGTAGTTGATTATACATTTATAAAAATAGAATGAATCTTTCCTTCAAGAATCGACAGTTGAAATTTTCAAAGAGATCAAAACATACGGTTGAAAAGGCATTCACCATAATAGCTTTGATTAGGCGATGGCAACTTTCGTCTTTCAATAAACACTTCGTCGAATTCTCCATCATCTGCTTCATAATAATGCAACGAAGTTGTTGGTGGTAGTGTATCCATCTCACGTTCTTTTGGATTTAGGTGTAAGTAGGTATTTATCATCCGTTTCACGTAGGCCAGCTTTCAGAGACATGCTGCCATACTTCATCATGGCGAGGAGCGATCGTGCCATGCCTTGCGTGGTACCTACTCCAAGCCGATTGAATTAACTCCTCCATGAAACATACTTTCATTATAAACATATCATGATTTATTTCGAATAACGTAATGTGTCTATTCTGTGGAATTTATTACATTTTATGTGATATAAGTGGTATCTCTTATATGTACATAAATTTATTGCCAGATTGGATAGACTCACGCATATATTTAATATAAGTTGTAAGGAGTGTCCGCTGTGAAGGTCAAAGCCTAAAAAATAACGAATACTAAATGATATTTCAACAGCAAAAAAGTTCTTTATTATCATGCTTAAAGTGTTACTGTGATCTCATAAATATTATATTATCTTAAGGTTGTGTTTCTAAGTCACTGTAGACAATTTTTTTCCTGATTCTAAAATTATTGTAAAAGAATTACTAATTGTATTCATCAACAAGATTTGACGATTTTTAGCAGTTGTCCATTAGTATTTTGATGAAAAATGTTTAATTCAACGCAATTAAACTCTAAGTGTTATGCTAATTTTGATTCACAGTCCAATTTGCAAGATCGATGATAATTAGTCGATTTTTCGGTGTACGCTTATACGCTTTTCCAATATTGAATGTTCCTTACTTAATTAAATCAAATATTTACAAAAATATTCTTCTCCATTAAGCAAGTAAAACCCTTTTCTTTCTGAAACTTTTCAAATTGAGTTTTCCAATCAGAGCGCATTCGGAAATTTTCAATTGATAAAATAAACAGTCTGTTTGTATTTTTAGCTTCCGCTTACTTCCAAGAAAAACTGATATTCATAAACTTTTAATATAATTGGTTCTGTCTTCCTCGTTGTGTTTTTCATTAAAAGTCACAAGCTTCGATAACATTATAATAATTTGAATATTTTTTGTACTATTACTAAATGTCTGTGGGAAATGGAATTTTCGACCTTTGAGAATCATTAAAATGTCTTTTCCAACTAGGTACTTCAACGGATATTAAAAAAATATATTTCATAACAAAATAACAGATGTTTTACAATACGGGTGCGCTTTTTTTTATTGTTCTTTCCATAACTGTTAAATCCTCGGCTTTATTTTCACTTTCATATAAATATTTACGTTGTAAGGCGAGTTAAAATGCTAGCTGTGCTACGATCACGGTTAAAAATAATAGTTAGCCCGATAAAAGAATTCCAAATCTTCATTATGCAAAAAACATACGAAAACAATGTCTCTGAAATTTTTTCCAAATTTACCTGACATCCTTTTGACTCTTATGTCATGTTTTCACAGCGTATCTATCATTAATACGAAAAGGTTAGCTCTTCTGCATTCGTGCTTTTATTGAAAGATTTACGAGAAATCATAAAAGTCCATATAAAATGAAAACTTCAACAGGCATTTCAAGAGTAGATACATTTTAGATTCATGGCGTGACTCTGTCCTGTGAAAGGTTTGTCATCTGGTGACGAATCACAGGACGGCAGTTCGTCGGTAGGTGGATGGACGGATTGACGAAGTTTTCAGGAAAAGGGATACCATATTGGTACACTCTCTAAAGCCACCCTCTGCATCCGTTGTATTACGCAGATTGGGGAGGTTTACGCTCTGGTTACGCGGTCGCACTCAGGCAGTGGCTGACGACGGCTTGACAGATGAATCAACACCGACTGTAGCAGCATAGTGCTTCCATGCGGTAGTGGCCAGTCCAGTTGATGACTCATCAATCAAGAGAACTGGTCATTCGGGGCAGGAGACTTGAATCTACGCACACTGCTCGGATTCTTTCGTATAAAATGTGGTTACAATTAAAACACGTAAATAAATGTGCACTACAAAGTAAACAGTATCAAAGCGTTTAGTTCTACAAGAATTGTAAGAATATATTGATTGCATTGGCATTTACTTGGCAGAACTCCATTGTAATAAGGTGAAAAAATAACAAAGTAATAAATCACTTTTGATGGATTCAATACGTGGAATAATATAAGTTATTTTAAATTTTAAAAGTAATAAAACCCCCACAAGATACTGATGTAACTATTAATAAACAATCTCTTAAATTTAAACTGATTTGCATTGAATAATCTCATATTTGTTATTGTTCCAAGAAACGCTAGTCAAGTTATTAAATTTAAGTAATACTATAATTTGTAATATGTTAGATTGGATGAAAGTATATGTTGTGTATCTATTCTAAGCCAGTTTGTATAGCTGAGTTAATGTAAATTTAAATATACTTCTGACGAAGGCATAAGTCGAAATAGCTATCAACTAGGCATACAATAATATCTGTAGATCTAAAATACTTTGTTTTTTGACACCTTTTTATAATAGGAATTGGTTAATAGATTTTTCGGGTTCACGGCATCGTCAAAACTACGCTTAAAATGATTTTAGATTATCTATAAATACTGGCTTAAATAAGCTAAACTTAAAACATCGCCACGTATAACTTTAAAAGTGTTCTTGGTGGAATAAATATATATCGAAAAATAACGTTTTAATTTTAATATTGTTAACCGATTAAATAAAATCAATTAAAATATAGTTCTGACGATGACGTGTTAAAATGAACTTCCACGTTACCGCCGAATCCATCGAAAGTATGACGTGGTAACTGGTGATTTGATGGAATGCATTGGTATGCTTTCCGAAATTTGTGCAAATCCACAATCAATGGAATCGGGAAGTTATTAAATTAAATTTTACATTACTGATATGTATGAATAATATACATATATTTTTCAATCCATCTCCCAATGTGGAGCATATGACCTCCTAATGGAGGTATCTCAACAGATATTTTTTTCTACGAGAACTGTTAGTCACTCAGTCGCTCAACCTCACTTTTTTCAAAGTGAGTAGTAGGGAAAGAAGGATACGGCTATAACAGAACTAGTGGTTAGCTAATCGCTATTGTTTCACCCAGTTATTAAAGGATCAGAAGGATGGGAGGAGAGGAAATGATGTGAATTGACATCACAAACACCCAGTCTTCGATCGCAACTTTGAATTGAATAATTCTCAAATTCACTGTGATCTGACTGGGAATCTAACCCAGACCTGCGTGATCGGTAGAGCAAGCTCTAACCAACTGGGCCACAGCAGGCGACAATCATATTAATAATGTTGAATGTAAGTAATATATAATACATATTTTCATTTAAACACATACAGTGTTTATGTAAGTCCCATTACCCCACAATGCGGTTTTTGTGCATCTTAGTAATCTGCTGTTTAATCGAACATCTTTTTTTAAAATCCTGTTTCAACACATCTATATTTTAAAATTAAGCTTCACGTGGGCACAGTCCGTAATACTCCCGTATGCAAATGACGATCGCTTCAGTTCGGAGTAATAATAAAAGTTATTTGTCCCGCAAAGAAGTCGAAAGTTTGTTTCGGTCGTGGGTTTTTAATAAGTGGCGCAAACGATTTCAATTTAGTCTCATTTGCGGTGTAGCTTGCTTGCTAGCCAGCGATCCGAGACGTAAAGATTTTAGTCTCCATTCCAGCGGAGCGTCATGGAACAATTGACCGATGTGATCTATTGTTCTTGTCCAGTTTCATAGCCGCATTGAATAAGACGATTGCTTTAAACAAACTGAGAATGCTGGTTTGAAATGAAGGTTTAACGATTGGAATGCTCGAGTTTGCAGTGGATAATAAAGTAAAACCCCCATTTACACTATAGTCGGGACCGTGTAATTGGGTGTGTGAATCTCATACAAAATTAGGGATTTGGTTTTTTTCCGCGGAAAACGCAAAAATAAGATTTCCCTTAGTTTTGCAAAAAAAAATATTGACGAAATATTTAGTTTTTGTAGTAGTAAATATCCCGCACACAGACTGACGCCCAGCTATGCGTGTTGAATACACAGACACTAGCCAATATTTGACTGTATGCGCGGCACAGACCACCGTCTCTTAGTAACGACAATGGAATGCGACCGTGCAATTGGGGGATTTTCGGCGAATATTTTAAGCCAGCGCGTAATTCGGGGTAGTGTAATTGAGGGTTCCACTGTACATGTTTTTTCTTAATCTGTTGATTGCGTACAAGGCGTCAATGACAGGTGGACTAAAACTGTTGGAATTAAAGCTTTTGTATCGTTTAAAATTCTTTTAATTGTCAACTTTTATTTTTCTTTCAGGGAAGAAAATTATGAATCAGTTGTATTTATTGAAATCAATGCGGGCTTTCCAAAACGAAATGCTCGCATAATTCCGCCGATGCCTTACGTAAGCGAGTTATTGCAGCTCAAAAATGCTCGTATATTTAGTGTGATTCAAAGTCACATGCTTTCGTCAGATATGAGTTACCTATGATGAAATCCAAGCTAAGAATCGGGGTAGGCATCTCCCGGCTAAGTCGGTGTCCATGATAAGACTTGGGAATACTGAATGATGCTGGCATCATTTGGTGGCATCATCATCAACACTGGCTTTTTACTTTCATTGAAGAGATGAATACTTTTTTTGGATTAATAATCAACGGCCCATTTTAGTATAAAAAGAAAAAAAACTAGATATGTTTACTAACTGTGTCACGCTATTAAAACCTGAATAAGGCAAACACTGGTACTTAATGATATTTTGACAATAGACAAATGCTGTGAATATAATGATTTTGATGTGTGGTTATATTTATTAATTGATGTACATGAAATATCAACTCCAACAAGCTCTCTTCCTATAGAATTCTCTTTCGGAGTGTTCATCACTGTGTGGAATTTTGTTCATAACATATTATTTATGATTATAAGTTGAATTATTATCACCCTGTCAATTGTCACTAATTAGTATCTTAGTCTGGACTTAAATACCGCTTATCAATACAGGCGAGCGTAGCGTTTTATTTTTTTAACTCTCTATGCTCAAAGTGCATAATCGGAAGAAACAATTTAAGAAAACTTTATTAGAATAGTTTAACTCCTAGCTTTTTGTATAATGGCTGAATAATGCCGTGGAATAAAAAATAACGTGCGCCCGACGAGTCCCCGGAGACTGGAAGCTCTTTTTTTCATTGAATTCCCGCGAAGAAAATGCTTTTCACATTTTGAGTTCCCGGAAATTGTTTTTGTGCTCTTATACTCGAATTGTTTTTATGTAACTGGGGCAGTCGCAGTTAGAGCTTAGGTTCGAAAAATACGATTGCGTCCCAATGGCGTCTGAGGCGTAATCGTATAGTTGCGAGGGGAATTCGTCCGGGCGTAACTTATGGCCGGTTCTGTAACGCGGTTAAACTCCATCTTGAAAAGCTTGGACCTGGACTGTGACCGTAGTGCGATGATAGTTCCACATTCCCCGCGGTTTTGTACCGCGCTATCTTTATCACCTCGGATGCAACATCCATAACACCTCCGCGTTTTCACCACTGGCGTGGCGTGCTTAGACAAATTGGCCGGATGCATAGTTATGTTTACTCCAAAGTTGGCGGTTTTAAACACTAGTAAAACTGACATCGTTGAAACTCTGAAATGAATTATTTTTTTACTAGTGTGGTTTCATAAATACACATTTGTCTTAAAATTAATATGTCGATTTACCCTTTTCTGAAAGAGCAGTATAAACATATTTTGTATGATACATGAAGAAATACCAGTTTGCTAATTGATCTACGTCGCATTTCAATTTTTACAAATCTGAATTCCAATAAAAAAAAATGCAAACGTTCCAGATTTACTTCAGGTATCCCGGAGCTAACTGGAGTTAGTATTGTAATAATTTAAATATAGATCCTGGCAAAGATTATTGATCCAGTAAAAAACCACCTGGCCATGTGTAAATACGATACTTGTTTGAAACGTTTGGTTTAAAAAAGTAAGTTTAATACATTATTTCATAAAATTCTCCACTTAACACAACAATAATAAAAACTTTGCCAGGGTACCTTAACCGTGACGTACAAGCTACAATATTAGCATATTGCAAAAGGAGTTTCGATTAAAACATTTTTTTTGCGTATTTTTGGTATTGAAAATACAATATACATATTTACACATGTTTAAAAATAGTTTTTTAGACTCGAAAATGAAATACGGTGATCACATCCTATTTCGTATTGTCCTGGAAATATGGTGTAGGTACATGGAATTACGAAGAATGGCGCGCTGTCCTTTTTGAAGAAAACTTTTGTTCGATGTTTTCCTTTCAATTCGTCTCATGGTTTAGTATAACCCAATAATCAGCTTCCGTTTTTTCCCTTTGTCAAATATTCAATAAATGGCCATCGCTTTTTTCGCCTTTGGCGCAGTTTTACCAGTCTATTGTTTTTCTGCTTTTTGGACACCTATGCATAGTTGTAGATCGGAGATTTATCTGCTTCACTACAAAGCGCAATCTCATAGATGTATTCAAAACAACCCTAGTGGATATAAAAACTCATTCAAATAGAAATTTGCAGATAAACTTTGCCCAGTGGTGACCTTTTAGATAAATAAACTATTGCTCTACTACCAATGTACGCTATCCGATCCATATACATAATACATGCTTCTAATAGTAAGCGACACAAAAATCCTTCTATTAGTCTCCAGAGACGGATGGCACTGGTGTCCACTGTCCAGGTAGAAACGTTACATAATATCCACATCTAAAGGATATGTCTGCAACTTTAACCTAGTTTGGATTAAAATTTATTTTGTTTAAATATATTTCCAATTTTATTCTCATCGGACCCCAAACTTTTTCCTATCCCAATTGTGTTGCTTTGTAAATACTAATTTAGCATTTTTTTTAAAATTTTATAGCTATAAACGTTTTCGACCTTGGACCTAGGAATTATATTCGATATTCTTTTAATTTGGGTACAGGTTAAAGCCTAACTTTTTTGTAAAAAATGCTATGGTTCAAGTAAAAATTGTTAAATGGTGTACTCATTTTCACTTTTCCAGTGGTTGGCTGGGGGGCGCTCGCACGACCCCATTGTTATATTTGACTTAATTCGGTGAGAACCTTGTTAAATTAAGAAAAACAATATTCTCAAGTCAATAATGTCTTATAATAATAATATAATGTCAAAAATGATTTACATTTAGTGTCTTGACATATTATATATTATCTACGACGGTCTAAGTATAACGATTGAAATGTAGATTTAGAGCGAAAAGATTATAGCCTATTTCTGTCTACTTCTTCCCTAGAACACCGCGAATAGCTTTGAGATTAAACGATCCCCTTATTAACGTATTGGCGGCCCACTTTCATCTAAAATTCAGAATCTACACCAGATTATGTCAACCTCAGCTGATTTTAAGTTTACAGTTTTTCTAATTGCCTTTATTAAATTATGTAATAGCTTAAGATAGTAAATAAAGATCGCTTGAAATTCACAAATACAATTACGAGGTTAAATATTGAAAATACATTTTTTCAATTAAATATCGTTAGTTCAATTTAAAATAAAAGTGATTTGTACATATTCCACGTATTAAAGTACTTTATGGCTAGATCGGAACTAGTTTTGCTTAGCTAGCAAGCGAATCGTAAAACAGTTACAATGGTTTACTGTATGTCAGGGTTTCCCAACTTTTTTTTTATCTCGCGTACAACTTGGTAGTAATTACGATAAAATGTACCACCATTAAAAAAATCAAATCACCATGTTTTTATATTTGTAAATCATTCATTCCAGTCCGCCATTACTGTTCTTTTTGCGTACCATAAGTTGGCAAGCCCTGCTGTAAGTGTTAACAATACAATAAGGTAATTTATAAGTTTAATACGTGGAATAGGAAAAGGCATTATAATCGTTTTCATATTATCATTAGTTTGGATTGTTAGGAGGTAATAGAAACTTAAATATTATCTCATGACTAGTTTGTATTGACTGTCGACATTTAAAAAAAAATCTAGATGTGATTTATGACGTTGAATTATATTTATATAAACATATTGTTTGATTTGTGTACATTAAAAAGTTATATTAGTTCGTAAATTAATTTTTGCATAATATTTCTAAACATTCTCCAGACATAATACATACATATATTAACAATGCTCGTGATTCGTGCATGTAAAGATTTTATAAATACTGACAACATAAAGTAATTTACTGTCTATTTTTCAAAAATTGATACTGACTTATGTAAATATGTATATATTTTTTTCGCATGGCTTAAAGATTAAATGACAGGACCAACTCGGCAATTTCGCATGGAAACAGATAAACTAATTACGATTTACTCAAACCAATAGTATTTTCAACAGTCTTTCTTATTCCAAAAATTGTTATTTGATTTCTAGTTACCACGTCAACATATTTCATCAAAGTTTCCAATGAAAATATTTCATATGATTCTATTTTCCTTCATTGTACATTGCAGTTTCCCATAAAAACCGACGAATTAGTACACTAAAATTTAATGTCATTTGATCACGAATGTCATCAGTTCTGTAAACCAGCAACTCCATGAGCCGGGCTGTATTTTGTGATGCCAAAATAATTCGTCCCCGGGCTGTAATTAGTGCACAAAACCCAGGATTTTACACATTAACCTATTTATCTACCCGATGCAGAATATCTCTAAACCTTCTTATAATCCAGGAGATTATTTTTACATTTTAGACCCCAATAGGATGCTTTGGGAAGGATACCGATTATAAGTGTTTAAATTACAGTTAAAAACCTGAAGGCTTATTCTTCCACCCTCGTTAACGTTAACTTTACGCATCAGTTACCGCTCGCCATTATCATTGTGTTTAAAATTATTCTGAAATTATTGTAACGAACGATTATTGCTGAGCTGGGGCAAATAGATAATGCGACACAGTGTTTCTTTTTTAATGAAGACCGATTTTCTAAGTAAAGTTTGCTTATCTATCAAGGGTCAAAGTAATGTAAACGTTCACTCATAAAATACTGTAGACTTGTGAACTTGATTAACTAAATATCATTTACAATTGTGTTGTTCTGTTGGTCCTTCATTATTCAAATTTTACTACGATAAATATTTCTGATGTAATTTAGTTTTATATTTAGGTTACAGTTGGTGACTTGATATAAATCTTCCTTAATTTTTATTCGTTCAAATTATGAACATTCACACAGGTTTTGTCACTAACGACTCGGGTTTCGTTAATCCATTTCTCTAGCAATTTCTTTAAACTTAGTGATACATTTATTTCTTATATAAACACGATACACTTATTTACTAAACGTCAGTTCAAGCTCATCCGTGCACTTAAACGCCTGAAAATGCTGAAAGGCAAAACCCGAGTCGTTAGTGGCAAAACTTGTGTGAATGTACATACTTTAAACGATTCAAATTTTATTTTCAAATTCCACCAAGTACCCTCAAATTATGCACCTTTCGCTATTTCAGGCGTTCAAGTGCACCGATAGACTTGAACTGTCTTGACTGACCTTCCTGTCAGTTCAAGTCTATCCATGCACTTGAACGCCTGAAAATGCCGAAATACGAAACCAGGGTCGTCAATGACAAAACTTATATATATGTACATAATTTGAACAATTCAAATTGAATACAAAGAATTCTTGAATATTATATTAGAATAAAGAATAATAATGAATTAGGATTATTTATTTTCTGCTTCAAAATTGGCAAGATAAAGGAAGGCATCGTTTAATCATTAATATCATTGTAAAATCAACAATAGAAAGCAATTTAGCACATATATTGGACTGTTTGTTATACGCAATATATCGTCGATAATTGCATGTGCATATTGTAATCATTCACTGAGGGGTGATATGTCCAAGAGACCCATGTATATTCCATAGACGAATTGTCTAATAGCGATTCCACTACGGCAGACAAATTTCCCGCTATTGGAATATACGACCCGACCCGCTGTGCCTGTGCCGGAACCAGGAGTTTTTTTTTTGCGCCCAATGACGCTAATAGCCAGTATTTATTTGAATGGATTAAAGCGCACTTAAAGATATTGGTTCTGTCTTTTGGGAGGTTATTCCCCGTTGTGGAAGATGTTTTCTGAATTTTATTGCCGCTCTGTGTGAATACAGCTGAATTATGTATGGCTCTATTGTTAAATTGCTTATAAAAATAAACACGCCATAGGAAAGGTAAATAAGTATTCATAGATTGAACTCTGCTAGGAATTGGAATACCAGACGTATATATTATTAATTAACTGATAGTACACAAAATAAGAAAAAATAAATAATTATCCTTGCCAACTGTCAACCAACTGGGATTAGTTAAAGTCAGGCGTGGGGAACCTGCAGCCTTAAGGCCGCATATGGCCTGGCCAATTCTGTAATTCTATAAATTTATGTAAATTCCTGTCATATTCCCAAATACAGACGGCATAAATTGTTTTTCCAGGAAATTTTAGAAATAAACAAGGCAAAATTGAATATATGCTTACCAATTTTGAATGAGCAGGAAAATTGCCAAATACCCCACTATACCCTATATGTAACTAAATATAATCATACATTTTATTCCAGCAAACAAAAATAAAGATAATTCTTGAGATTATTCATCTTTCAAATCTGTAGGCATTATTCCCATGGGTTAATCCATTTCGCCAGCAATGGCTTTAAACTTGGTGAGTAAACATTTATTTCTTTTATAAACACGATACATTCATTTACTAAACGTCAGTTCAAGTTTATCCGTCCACTTTAGATGTCTGTAGAAAGACAAAACCCGGGTCGTCAGTGACAAGACGTATGTAAATGTACAACATTTGAATATTTTTAAAACTTTATTTGCGTTGAAAGTTGGCGACGTGTGTTGTGAAATGTAAACTATATTTCAATATTATTCGTATGTACGATGTCTCTTTATGAGTAAGTTGCTCGTTACTTAACAGAAAATACACATAATTAATGTGAAACCTCTTATAAGCACCTCTTATAACGATTAATTCTCATAACTAGTTGTGTGTCATAAACGGATTGTGAAAAAAATGCTCCCTTAACGAGCGATATTTCGCATAACGAGTGACGGAAGAGTTTTGGAAACATCACTTTCACATCGTTGCTTGCCTCAAGATGATTGACAAGGCGTAGGAAGAGGTTACCAAGAGAACCCACACTTCAGCTTGGAAGAATCTTTGCCAAGGAGCGTTGTCGAATGTGATTTTGAGGGGTTTGAAACAGTACCTGTGAAATATACAGTCAACGAGATTGTATCTTTGGCCAATACCATGGGACTGGAGGTGGATAACAACAATATTGATGAGCTTGTGAAAGAGTACAGTCAAGAGCTGACCACCGAAAAGCTTATGGAGTTGCATTGTTTTTCACAGCAAGAAGTTATGGAGGAGAGTTTGTTAGTGAAGGAGGAGGAAGTAGCCGAGCAACAATCTTCTGGCGCAATAAGAGAAAAGCTGAAAGCATGTGAAACTGTTGCATCGTACATTGAGAAGCATCACCCTAATAAGGAGGTGGCTATGCGTTTTACAAATTTATTCAATGATAATAATGCTGTCACATACTCACCATGTTTTGAAGCGTCGGCAAAAACAAATGTCTGCTTGTAATAAACTAGTCGATTTTTTATCGTGTTTTGCAAATCGAAATCGCATTCTAGGTTGTTACGCTCCTTAACAATTTAAAAGTATGTAATTTTACTTTTACAATATAAAAAATATATTTTTTTCCGGCATGGAACGCATTATTGTATTTTACATTGTTTTATATGGGGAAAATTGTTTCGCATAACGAGTGAAATTCTGGAACGAATTAAACTCGTTATTTTTTTTTAATTTTTAATTAAAAAAAAAATATTTGACATTACAGCTTACGCAACTGCGTCAAATATTTTCAAAGTTTTAAAGTTGAAAGATCATACGAGATATACTCGATGAGAATTTTTGTAAGTCACATGAGATTAACTCAAGGAGAATTGACGTCACAAACACCCATGTCTTAGATCTCAATTGAAAAATTGAAAAAATTCAATTTGACAATGTGACCTTACCGGGAATCGAACCTGGACCCCCCCTGATCGGTAGAGCAAGCTCTAACCAACTAGACCACAGCGGGCGACTGTAGATGAGATGTTCCACTGTATATTTTTGCACGGATTCTATGTTCACTCCATCTTTGTTACACGCATAGAACGTATCCCATGCAAAAAGATAATCCGCAGAATGCCATTATTAAGAGCCGTTTCGTAAAACCGCAAAACATTTAATAATCACTGTATTTTTTTATGTTTGGCGATTATGTTATATAATACATACAATGTTCATACAACCTGTTTTATAAATGTTCGGATAACATAACAAAAAGATAACAGTAATTTGAAGGTTCTTGTACATTTGATTTTATATTTGCCAAGCCTGTTAAATATTTTCGCATGAACATTTACAGTAATTATAATTGGGCGAAACGCTGCAGAAGGGAAAAACAAACTGACAATTTGAGAGACAATGAGCCCCAAAGTTTGGACGTGTTTTTAAAATTAACAAAAACAAAATATAATTGAATCCCTACTTAATAAAATTATGTAAAGATTTTATAAATATTTTTATCTACAAAAAGAGCATATTAAATATTATTTTAGTTAAACGTTATACTAGTATAAAATTCCCAATAAAATTATTCGATACACCAACTTATTATTATACTTATAAATTATATTAATACTTAATATTATATCAATTAATTAGGGTCAATAGTAAATTGATAAAAAAAATATTGCCCTAATACTGAAATTCAACATATGGATAATAAATAATATTATACATAAGGCGAAGCATTTATTCAATGTAATATTATAATATTGTTTTTTTGTTGTTATGTATTTATTAAAAAATGACATTCCAAAAACGTACCATTCTCGAATTCGTGATTGTATGATAATCACACATGTAAATCTCAAGTGATTCGGAATGCATTTATCCACATGTTGATGATAAACACATACTTAGATAATAAAAAAAATAAAGAAACTTGCAATGAATGTATAATATTTTTTTTATCTCAATTTTAGATTGAAACGTTATCACTATCTATCAAACAAGAATACGTGTTCCTTAATTTAACATTATGAATCAGAATATGAATGGAACTATTGATATTATTTTCATGTAAAAATGTCTGCCTGTTATAATGAAGAAAGTTTCCCCAAGTAAAACAGTGCCTATTATTTTTCTTTATCAACTGATGAAAATACTCGTAATTAACGAAACCTACCCTATTTAATACATACTATGTGTTTTATATTTTATAAATATAATGCATTTCCTCCAAAACCTTATAAGTGTGTCTATATGTATTATAAAATAACACAAATATGACAATAATAGGGTAAAATATCAAGGTATTTCAGTTCAACAGTTTTTTAAAAAGTTAAAGGTTGATAGCTATTTCGGCTTACGCCATCGTCGGATAGTTCTGACGATGGCGTAAGCCGAAATAGCTATCAACCTTTAACTTTTTAAAAAACTGTAGAACTGAAATACCTTGATATTTTACCCTATTAAAATGTAGTTCTACCAAGTAAATGCCAAATCAATAAACAAATATGACAACTAAAAACTAAAATATAATTTTATAATGTAAAAAAATAAACATTTCCTATGTTGGATGCATACATCTTCTCTTATTTTTATGATATATTGTACACCGGTGACACAAGAAAAATCATGAGAACTGAGTAATTTACAAAATAATTCAAAACCGTTGATGCAAATTACACGCCATAATGAAAACACCCGTATAATTAAATGCAAATTTAATTTTTTTTTTCGCATTTTTTTTTTTTTTATGATTAATTCTCAACTTCTGAGCGATAAATTAACTTGTTCGTCTTTGCCCTTGTTTTATTCTTTTCGATAATCCATCAATCCTATAAAAAGAGAATATATATTTATTTTCTCGTGAGAGTTGAGACTTTTGGCTGACGACATTTAGAATGTTTACATATTTTAAACTTTCCTATTTGCTGGATGAGAATCAAGACGTCAAATTCCTTATGTATATAAAAAAAAGGTGTTGTCTCATTTAGCATTTCGATTGAAATTTTATTATCACATAAAAGTCGTTTAAATATTGTAAAATTAGATACGTTTTGTCACTAAAGACCTTTGTTTCGCCTGTAATTTTCAGTCAGTCAAATGCACGTATGCCCACTCAGTTCAAGTTCATTCGTGCACTTGAATGCCTGAAGTTGCCGAAAGGTAAAACACCGGTCGTTAGTGGCAAAACGTATGGAAATGTAAAAAATTTGAGCGATTCAGAGGTTTTGCCCTTAATGAATTTTATCATTAAATCTCCAAAATTAACCGAATTTAATGAACACTAATTTTTCAAGCACAATTGTTGTTATATTTTTTGTGTTGCATAAATAATTATTAATTAGATCTTTTTACGTTTCATTATTTTCGTAATTTCTATTAGGAAGTTCAAATTTTTATTGTCTGATAAACTGCTTGCATTTATGCATATTTTTTAAATACATACTGTAACATAATCTTCTGTTTAGACAAATAATTGCAGTTGAAAATCTTGCTCGAAGTCAAGTAAAAATGAATCTGGTGATGTTATAAAATTGTGATGTACGTTGCGATTTATTTTTATGACAGTTAACAATGTTAAATTTATTATAAAACTATAAATGTAGTTTGCTTGCCAGTTGTCACTTTTGGTAATAATTCACCTCTCATAAATTTATCCCCACAGTTTACGACTGCATACCAGCCTCCGTTCCAATTTATCAAAATTGTATTCTTGATTTGATAGATTGGTGGATACGTGTTTTTCGTTTCGGGCAATAGGATTCCACTGATGAATCGCCCACGTGCATGTAAACGAGATTTTTTACTCTGCGTATTGTAAACGTGAGCTATATGACAGCCATTTTGATTTACTGTCTGACGTTTATTGGTAGTGGCAGTTTTATTCATTTAATTATTTCAACTGATATTTTTCGGTATATAATATAATATAACTGACTTTTGTATAGAATACGAGATTGAATTAGTTTTATAGGAATCTGCCATGTTTTCGGTAGTGTAAACAAATATTTAACAGTCGTCTCTAAAAAAATATCGTATTTTTAGATTTGTTTTCTTACTGTCATAAATGTTACCAAGTCGATCTATTAGCTTGTATTTTCGAATGTATATTCGGTTGAATTATTAGAAGTCAATAATGTTATTTAGCCAGGGCAGCCGCGACCATATGGTTTAACCAAATATTCATAGACAATATTATATGAATTCAATTATTATTACGAACGTATGTTTCTTTTTATCTTCCCGTCCAGTAAACAAAAAATCTCGCTAATCCCACTCTTAATTTCTACATTCGTAATGAAAACATTGTATGTACATAAAATCCTTCATACTTTTTATATTTACGATAAAAATTAATCTGAAAATGCTTATCGATGAGGCAGATGTAACACGTGTTTCAACCAATTAATTGCTCGGACTTTTTTCGAAGAGAGTAGGGATATGAAGGATAGTTTTAGGACAGGAATAGTGGTTAGCTAATCACTCTTGCTACACTCATTATTTTTAAGGAATTTGTAGACATTACAGTCATCCATGTCTACGAACAGAAATCGATTGCAATATATCCTGTTTGCACTGTAATTCGAACCCGTGAGATCTGTCATGGAAACAAACGACCTTGACCACTGCGCTTCAAAGTTTAGCGTACTAGTTATATTTACATTTAAATTAGTTGAGATATTTACTAAAAAATATCAGTTCTGACAGGTTTTAAGTCTGAATTACGAGAATAAAAAAATAAAAAATAATGTAGATAACTCAATGAAGTTTTTTCCTTTTTATCTTCGCGATTTTACCTGAGTTGTTCTTATTTCTAAGCAGTGATTTAAATTTATCAAAATAACATTTCCGAGAAGTATCTTTTATAGTGGTTTTAGCGTTGGTCGTGAGTCGTGACCCACCCGCCACTACGCCTGCCTAACTTTGTCATGTTTTAATTTGACGTTTTTATGGCGCCCGGTCCACAAGATTCATAGTTTTCTCTGTTTTTGTAAACAATTTTCCGTTCCGTACACAGTCGTGAAAATATCTCGCTAAACTCCATAAACGAGCACTCACTTGGCATAATAGAAACGGTTAACCTAAAGCACCTTTTATAAGACATGTTCGGTACATATACTTCTAATATTACTTGAGAATCTTGTGATATAACTGTCCATAATTTAGAATATCGTTACATTTCGTTGATAACTTTCCACGTCTCTTTCAAAGTTATACGTCTTCGCTAAAAGGTTGTATTATTGTAAATGTATTGAGCTTAAAAGTTTACCGGTATGTTGCTTAGAGTTAGTTCGATAATTCTTTGCTTTAAATCATTTCATTGAATGATGTGGAACAGCATTTTTTACCGTTAAATAGCCATATTATCGTCGTATTGTTCTCAAAACTTTCTATGGTATTTTTGATATTTTTCAGTTAACCTATTACATATATACTTATATATATTTATTTTTAATAATTACCAACAGAAAAATGCACTTTGTCAAAAAAATCCCAAATTTTAATTATGTTTGTAATTACTTTCAATCACCACTCTAAATTTATTAATCTGGGATGACTTTTTAATTATATGTTAGATGTGTTAAACATTTTAATTTTGTGTTATTTTAGAATCATTTATAATGTAATTGGTAATTTCTTTTCAATGCCAATTGTTGTTTACAACTTTTCATTTTTGTATAAATATCATCGTTAAATTATATTTCTTATAAGTTGACAATGCTCGCAATGGGCGAAACCGGTCCTGACCTATTAAATAAAGTGGAATGAAGTACAAAGGAATATTGTGTTTTTATTAAGAATAATATATGAGATCGTCGACATCGCAAATAGCATTAAAACTTCTTTAAATTCGCAGAAACGTATACAGAGATTTATATCAAATAGATAATTATTATTATGTAATGTTTTTTGTAAAGGTGTCGAGGATGGATTACTCCTGAATGGCCTATACTGACAATTAAAAAATAATCAAGTATGATAATTAAGTCTTAATGTTAGGCTGAGCGTTTATCTTTCACACCCCCCCCCCCACTTCGTAAAAATACTGGTTGTGGACTTCGACCATCTCTTCTATATAATGATTGACAACTTTTGTTACTTCTCAAACGATATTATCCACCATCTATTTTTGTTTCGTTCTACCGGACATCATGCTAAGAGGAAATTGATCTTAGTAATTAAATATTGAAGCAAAGCATATTATCGCTCATATTTGGTTAATACAGATTACTTTCATTGATTAGATTCGAAAGATATATTGAATTTATATTCACCAAAGACTGTTATAAGTGTATTCATACTTACACTATTACATCGCATACTTAACAATACGATGTAATACATTAAAGGCATAGTATTTATATGATTTAATTAATAATAATTACACTTAACATTAGTAACTTACCATCGTAAATTGAATATTACAGTGTCAGTTATCGGTATTGTTCGCTCCACCCTTTCCTTTATACTTGCATTTTACACGAGTCATCGTTGCAACACTTATTGCTATTTTCCAACCCCTGCAATCGACTTGCTGACTCATTGAATTTTAATAATTAAAATTGCTTTTTCTTTTTCAGGTTGGTACGTACAGCTTCAAATGCAATTCGCAGAAATGCCATTGCCGCGAAATGCAGTGAATTGTTCAGAATTATCTGGAAATTCTCTTGAGCTCGGAAAACATTTAATAAAGGTACTCGGTATAGATTCAAATTGACTTCACTCGTTTTACTTTGGGTGCAATGCAGAGTAATAATATATATATGACTCAGTGTAATATTTAGTTATTGGTTGAGAACCGTGTGTCGTACATTTGCAACAGTTTCTATAGCGTCAACATTGTACATGATTTATTATGTTTCTTAAAATATTTGAGAACGCTTTAGCTTTAGCTTTAAAATAGAGATTATTTTAGACAATTTTGACATTTCTATGGAAAAACTCTTGAAGAAAATTTGTTCCAATACGTAACACTCAATTTCATAAGAAATAAAGATTAGATTTGAATCGTTCAATTTATGTACATTCTCACAGATTTTGTCACTGACCCGGGTTTCGCCTTTCAGCATCTTCAGGCGTTCAATGTCAACTGTCGGTTAAAGTTCATCCGCGCACTTGAACGCCTGAAGATGCCGAAAGGCGAAACCCGGGTCGTTAGTGACAAAATCTGTGAGGATGTACATAATTTGAACGATTGAAATTAATTATTGAAATTCCACCAAGCACCTTCAGTCGAAATCTTAAATTAAAATTAAGATTAGATTTGTTTAACCTTACTATAAAGATTAATCTCTTATTTGAAAGAGCAACATTAATGCACTATATATATGTATATGGAAGGTCCTTACATTATTCATACTGTTTTATCAAAATTTTCTATCAATTTTCTGAATGCAGTGTGCAGTAAAGAATATAGTTACTAACTTTAATACATAGCGTGTTATAGAAGTGGTATTCGACAGCAGACAAAATGCACACAGGTCAAGTTGTCAAAAAATAGTAAATAGCCTCAGTAACCATCTTCTATTTTCCGCTCGTGTAAATCCTTCATAGCACGTGCACTTTCCACCGAAGTTGTGTTACCACAATTTAATATTACGTCAAAATTTCAGAATACAGGTCAGAACGAAAACACCAATTTCCGGAGCAATGGAAATTTTAAATTAACGGCCGACGGTACAGCGTTTATAACTGTATTGTGGTTTAAATTTTGGGGATATTAGTCATATCTAACAAAATAATCGGCATTCATTAGTTGCATGAAGTCTTGTGTCATTTGCCGTTAACAAATTTATACCAAAAGATGAATGGATTTGCCAATGCACCATTTGTTACAGGTTTCGCTGTGAACATTTGACCTTCTATAGCATACGTTCCTTGTTTTGTATACACGTAGACAATTAAGCCGTTTTCAACGGTAGTCAAGTGTTGGAAAAAAATAATATTTCACATTCTTGGTTGTCTTCTGAATAAGCGAAATATTAATATGTCTATATCTACATAATTCAAGATAAAATAAGATTAATATGACTTTTTACCTTTACCACATACTTTTCTTTTTCTTCCTAAAAACGTCGCAAAATACAATTTACTAGGAAATTTTATCGCGAAAAAGTCTACCAAAAAATCAAATATTCGTATTGAAGAAACCGATAATTTATTCATAACATAATAAGAAATATTACGAAAACTTCGCCATTTTTTAAATTTGTTATATAAATCGTTCTTCTACATTAGAAGAACCAACTGTTTGAGATATATTGAAAATAACTCTCACTGATATTACATTTCGTATTTCGAATAAATTTCGGTTTCCTTGATTCCCATGTATGATAATTTTGCCATTGCCTTTTCTTTTCCTCAACTGCATATTTATTAAAGTATTTTATCGATTTTTTAAAATAGAAAAAGTGTAAAATTATGTACAGCATATTTACCTAAACTAATAATTGTGTAATAACCGGTTTCGCTCATTGCGAGCATTGTCAACTGATAAATATAGTGAAAATTATGTCCAAATGAGTATTGTGTTTTTTCTTAATATAATGCCTTTCCACCAAGTATTGACAGTGAACACCCTAAAAAATAACAAAGAGTACCTACTTGACTTTTTATCTCGTCTATCAAATAAATGTATTTTTACGTTAATTCAATTCTATTTCCATGTTCCACACAATGTAATTTCATTTTTTTTTCTGCGAGTTTACACCACCTTTTAAAGTACTTTTTATATTAGTTATATTTTAAGTGTAAGTAAACTACATTTTATGGGCTAAAAGAAATTATATTTTATTCCTGTATCAAAGGAAACACCGTCTATAGAATTTCCTTTTATATTATAACGGGTGGATTTTGAGTATTTTTTCTACAGAAGGCTTACAGTTTTTAGTCGGCAGTAGATAAGCGTTTCACCTCTTTAGACCAGTAATTTAATGGTAAATTTATTACACGAGCACAAAACACACACCTTATCGATATTTTTTTTTAAACCATATCCGCTCCCAATGTGGAGCATATGGACTCCTAATGGAGTTTATCTCAACAGAAGTGTTTCTACGAGAACTGCTTGTTACTCAGTTTCTCAACCTCTCTTTTTCCAAAGAGAGTAGGGATAGAAGGATAGGGCTAGGACAGGACTAATGGTAAGCTAATCGCTCTCGATACGCCCTGTTCATAAGATAGGATGGGTGAGAGGGGGGAATTCAAGGCATCACAAACATCCATGCCTTTGAACTGAAATTCATAAATCGATTGAAAAATCAATTTATAATACTGTCCGTACCGGGATTTGAACCCGTGCTCTCCGTAGCCGAAGCCAATAACGTTGACCACTAGACCACACAGGCGGCAAATGATTGGAACTTTAAAAATAAAAGCGAAAGCAACTAGAAGTATCAATTGCTATTCAGATCATTCCGAGACAAAACTTCTGAATTTCTGTATTTATAACTCTAGGCGAACGCATAGAAAGATGTGAATCGATAGTTAACATCTTAAAAGTTATTTACAAATAACTGATTAATTTTTGCAAATGATGCACAAATACCTTCTTCTTGTTACATTGTAACTGTAAGTATAAGTCGTTAACGATCTTGTGTAAATGAATATAGCAAAACAAATATGACACATTTCTGATTTTTTAATACACCCAATTATCTTCTTGCACTGGTCATACGATCCATGTAAATCAGATATGATAAAAAACGCAGTAAATATAGATAAATGGAAGATAGGTTCCATTACATTTGACCGGGTTATTTCGAAACCATTTAAAAATAAACTGTACCAAAATTTTAGTATTTGGGTGTACTCCTATTTTTTGTTTTCCTCGATAAAATGAATTGCCACACTACGTGATAAGATACAAAAACGATCGTCTATGAAAATTGAAACACAATAATTTCATTATGTGAGTTTTTATAATTCAAATGTGATTAAAAATATCTACGATTCGCATCAACCTAAAAGGCTTCGTTCGACACTTTAAGGTTCATGTTCTCTTATCCAATTGAGATAATATTACCAGATAGATACAAAAAACACCCAAAAATATTCACTAATCTCTCACTCTCCGTAAAGCATTGAAATGTTGCAAAATACTCAGTAAGTACACCTTCTTATCAAGTGTGTTAAAGAAAACATTCAAGGTATTTTTTCGCCCAATAATAAAACGTAGGATAAAAAATTAGTATCAAAAAGGGAATTGGAGGGCGAAGGGATCATCCCTACATTTATTTCCCTTACCTTTTTCATAGAATAATTCTAAAGCTATATTATAGTGAAAATACCTCACCTAAATTCCATCCTTCGGAAAAGAAGCTTTTTGAAATTATTTTGTCCCTAAGGTTCGATTGAATTTTTGTACGTTTTCTTTTGATATTTCATTTTATAAAGTGAGATAGTATGATGAAAGTTGAACTGACTTTCCAACTTATAAATCTTCTTTAAATATTATACATACACCAACATCTTTTGAAACATGTAAGCACTAAATACACCCGAGAAACAGTTCTTGGAAAATGAAGTATAATTTTATTTGGCAATTCATTTTTTTCCTATTTCCAATGTGGCCGTCAAATAAAACAAAATGCTCGAGGCTGATCTAATGACTAACGAATACAAAATGAAAAGTATGATTTGTATAACTTAATTCTTGATCTATCGTTTTCATAAGGACATAAAAACGATGAACTTGAAAAACATTGAAAAGTCAATATTCGTTAAAATTCTTTTGCAACGAATAATATTTTCAGTAGCTTAAAAATGTGTTTACACGAATGTAAAAAAATGTTTATCCGAACTTATTCTTACACCCGACTATAGATGTACCAGCGTAACTTGACTGCCCGCGAGGGCGCCACCGTCGCATCATTAACGTTGCCATAGTCAACACGTCCTAGGGCGACAATTTTAGTTCTGAGTTCTGCCACAGTCAAGTTAAAATGGTACATCTCTACCAGACACGTTAAAAAAACAGGTGTTTCAAGACAGCAATAAAAGCAAAGTTTGCTTATTTTCCGATCAATCTATCGAGTAAGAACCAACAGTGTACATAATTTCGTGTGAAATGAATGATCAATACAGAAAATAGTAGTTTGAAGAAAAAATAATATTTTTTTCTCTCTTGTGTACAAATGTTTTGGAACGAGCTGTTAGTAAAACGAACGATTACTGCGGTAAGACGTTCCATGAGGTAAGCACCAATGCTTGTACATAAAGCTAATTTTGAAAAAACCTGTTGTCGTATTCCAATATTTACTAAATCTCGGTTTAACCAGGCTTTCAAAGTTTCGCAAAAAATAATAATTCAATAAAATCGCTTCTTTTATTTATTAACATATACTGTTAGTAAAAATATTAAAATTATATTTAGTGTTTCCATTCGGCGATTGAATAATATAGCTGTTTTGTACTCGCGAAGTGTATCTGATAAAAATGCACCACATATATTTTCAAAATAAACCTATAAAATAATATATTCAACTCATTCATACATAGATGTATGTATACTGACTATTGACTTACATATCTCATCTCGTTTTATTTATTATCATGGCGATTCCAAACAAAACATTGATGTTTTTATTTAAATAATTAACATACATATATTGATACCGGGTTGTAAAAAGCGGCTTTCGAATGTCGCAAATTGACAAAACCGAAAAGCCCTAGTAAGCACAGTTATTGCAATAATTTATGACACTGTTCTTATATTAAACAGTTTAATTTTTCCTACATTAAAATTGCTCTCTCCTCGTCTGACAATCGATAACTAAGTGCAGTGGTATAAAAAACAAAGAAAATTTAATAAAATACAAAAGCTAGGTTTCCTACGTTGTTCCCGTTTATTAAAATTAGTAACGTTCAGTATGGATGCCCTGATATAATAGTTTGCCATTTTCATCTCGCTTTCACGCCACCTGCGCTAAGTGAAACTAACTAACTTTGGTTGTTTATTTGAATATTGGCAACACTGAGGCCGTTTTATTTAATAAGGTTTTGTCAGTTTATGTTTACTTTCCATTTAGACTAAACAATCCGGCGTTGGGTAGATAATTATTATTATTTATTCGAATTATGTGTTAGAATGTAATATATTATTTATTGTAATCACAAGTTAATATCTTCGTAGATAAGTGTATCGCCAATCTGTTTATTATCATCATTCATTGCATAATTTGTCTCTGGCCTCCTTACTTTTTATTTGTTTATGTTTAAAAAAACTTCATCAATATGTCATAACAGTTACAATATTGTGCCGCAGTATAAAAGAAAAAAAAAACGTTGAACGAAATTCATTCTCACATAATATTTAGTTAAGAGAGATATGATCTCTTTTATTACGGATTTTTGAAATAACAATGTCAATAAAAATAATCAATTTATTTTTACCTCCGATTTTTCGCTGAAACGCGGTTATAAAAAATAAAACAAAACGTAGGTATCATTTAATTTAGTACTTCAACTAAAGGTGTATTTTCAATATCTTATTTAAATCGTTCAAATTTTGTGTATAACAAGTAATTTCAAATACCATTTAATTGTTTATACGATTACTTGACGATTAGTAGTGAACATCGTTAATTACTAATCAGCATTAAAACTAATTCAGATCGTCATCAAACTTAGTGACTGTATTTTCTTCTTATTATTCTTATATATACAAGATAAACTCATTATTAACTGTCAGCTCAAGATAATCCGTGCATTTGAATGCTGAAATACGAAACTCAGGTCGTTATAAACAAAACTTGTGGAACTTAAATAAGTATCATGTCTGTAATTCAGTGTCGCTGTTTGAATAAATATATTTGTTTTTATTCATTCAATTGAAGTTAAAATAAATTCAATTAATATTGAATGAATTTGTTTATTTAATAAGCTATGAAAATTGTATTATGCACAAATTAATAAAAAAAAAATAAACAAAGTTTTTCAAATGACTAAGTACAATATACAATATTGCTTCCTTATCCATCGTTTTTATCATTTTAGTCATTTTTTTATTATATGATACAAAAAGAATATACTAATATATATTTAAAACCAAAAAATACGTCATTAATGATTCGCAGAATTTGTGCAATACTCGCCTCAAAAATTGGCCAAAATAAGATTTTGGTGTCGTCCATGAAAGTGATTTACCTACCGTTGTAAATTTTTGAATGTTTCAAATCATAATTCAAAATATAAAACGTAATTTGTACGTGCCATTTTAAGGTAAAATTGGAATTGAAATTATATAGTAGAGTAGTAACTTTTCCAATATTGTCAAAAAAAAAAGATTTTATCAGGCTGGTCGAAATAGCGAATATTTTATCCAATATCGCATTTTGTAGTGATTCCGCAACCATAAGCGAAGTATGCAATCATTTATTATTTATGGATAAAGCACTTCCACATTCCAGTACGGGTAGGTGGGTAAGTGTAATTTTAAATGAATTAATAATTCATACTCGTTTAAGCCTTGTAAGAAGTAATTATTTTCGCAGGGCTTTCGAGGTATGTGTACGGCGACCCAGTTTCCCAAACAAATGTTGTTACTTGCACACGCCTGATGCATCTGACAATATTGTGGCGTTGAATTACTTATGTTCGTTCTGTCACTACTCTCATATGTGTATTTCTAACGTGCATAGCAAAGATAACGCACTGGACCTCATTGACTCATCATTTTAATTCATTCATAATTCATAATTCATCAATGTAATTTATAAATACACCGCCCATGTATTTATAATTCTATAGTATATATACATTATTCACGAGGAAGAAGACGAATCTATTCGCACAATATTCCTTGACATTTTTATTAAAATTAAATAATTTTACCTTCCAATACGACGGATAACACAGGCAGATACAATTCATAAAACAGATAAAAACCTACGTAGTAGGTCGGAAGTAGGGTCTCTAATACTGGGATTGCGGATCCCAAAATTCCGAGGTTTCTGTCCAATTTTGCTTTCCCAAAATCTCGGGATTGTGATAGTACTAATCCTGGGATTTCGGGACTCAGGATAACAAGTGAACAATTTGTTAAATCCCGTAAAAAAATAATTTTGGGCTAGAGTCGAGCTAGAGTCGTAGAGAGAGCGAGCTAAAAAAAAGGAGGTGTTTCACCTTATTTTTGAGATAATATTAAATTCTCTCAGCTTCTGACTTTTTTCCCAGTGATCAATCAATCCTGGGATCTGGTTAACTCACATCCAAATAATTGTCAATCCCGAAATTATCCAAGAATCTCAAACAATTGTGACACGATTTTATGGCGGATCACAAAAAGTGTCTGGGATTGGATGCTCTAGTCGGAAATACAAATTGTCAACTTTTCAATCAAGTCATTGCCTTGACACTATTATTGTTCCTTTCAAATAACAGTCATCATCATGTTACATATATCTGTTTTATTGCCATATGAGAAGTTAATTGATTGTTTAGTATTTGAATATGGTATCTCTAGAGGTGTGATGTACATTTTAACTAGTTAACAGTTTCACCAGTTTATGGGTAAATGTTGCGATTGACTTCGTCATGCTTAGTAAATTTGAAGAACGAATAAAATTATTGTATAAAAGTCATTTAACTCAAAACAGCCAAAAACACAGTTCCGACCTTTTACGGATGAGGTGCCGAGATGAAAGATAGTGTAACCATGCATATGAAATGAATTTTCGATGAAGGTTCCAAAAAACAAGGGTTAGTTTTATGATGTCATAATGTAGTCATCTCCGTGTAGGTATATGCAAGTTAGTTAATAGCGTGAGTTGGTTAGTGGATAATGTGTTGGCGGTTGCAACTGATAACACTAATTTATGTTGCGAAACTAAATGAATCTAGCGTTCTTATGGTTATTAATAATGTAAGATGTTTGATCGATTCCTTTGAATGATATTTGGTCGTGTACAAAATCCCTTGGAATTAAACGGTTTCTTTAAAAAAAAAATCTCTTTGTAAACCTGACTCGTATTTATTCTTTGAACTCATTTATTTGTTGACAAATTTATGTTTATTCTTATTCTACATCTTGCGTATCTATTTCGAATACCAAAATGTTCTGCAAACTGTTTTGAATAAACGTAAATGTAGCTTTTGTTAACCCTTTCTTAACTAAGATGTGTAAATAGTACACATACCTTCTAATCATTTGCATTTCTTTGTATATATAATAAATACTCGGCCTAAAATTCAAGTATTCCTCCCTTATACATTTACGCATTGAGTAATGCAATAATAGAAATATTGTAGTAGTGTTATATAATTGTCATGATTCACTCCCGTTTGCGTGATGTGTAACGGATACACAGCTCAGGAGCGCGTGCTTTTTTGCATAGTAAGGAAAGGGTTAAGGCTTCTTCTCCGAAATATAATATATTGTAAATAACTTATTTTATTTATATCTTTAATCACCCTGCAGTACGTAGGCCAAGAACACGTTTACATAGCATTGGCGAATATCTTTGCATATGCGTTTGTAGATTCTACCAGGTAGTAAAGCTTACATTTAGTTACGATTCCCTGTTTTATTTATCCTTGTTAAATAAAGATGTTGATGGTCGTAGTGCGCTCGAGATACTGGTTGCATTATAATTAATTCTCAGCAACGAAGATGCAGTTGTTCTTGATTACAGATTAAATATCTTAAATGGAATGTTACGCATCATGCAGACACAAGTAGCTATAGAAGCGTAATTGGTTTTTATTTAGTTATTTGGCACTCTTAATTTCAACTATGATTAAAAACTGACGAAGCGAGTTTTTAATTATTGTTGGCCGTGTGAAAATAATTACATAAATATGAAGATTTTTTCGAAGAATGAATAGAAATTACTACCTTGCCTAGATAGAACACCCTCAACGGAAAATCATTAAAAATAAGTTCAAAATAAATTCAGTTTGCAATGCTCGCAATGAGCGAAACCAGTGTTAACATTTTAAATAAAGTGGAATAAAGTACAAAAGAATATTGTGTTTTTATTAATATTAAAAATAACCGGATGTCATATTTAGCAGCTTAGAATATTCGATTGTTTGAAAAACTAGACATCTTAAAAATGTTTGGGTATTAGTTTGAAATTAATAAATTAATGGAGTTGATAAAGATTGTGAAACAAGCAATAAATAAATTATCAATTTTATCATTTACCTACAATATATATGAATATGTATTCAAACTTTTCCGGGGCCGCAGTCGAGTGGTCAAACTTCTTTGACTACTAAATTTAAATCGGTCAAATTTAGTAACGGTAGTTTTATAAATTGATTTTTAATCGATTTTTGGATTTCTGTTCGAAACCATGCACGTCTGTTGTATGTAAAATTCCCTCTCACTCATCCTATCATAAAAAAAAACAGGACGTAGCGATTGGGTTTGGGTATTCCTGTCCTGTCCTATCCTATCCTGAGCCTTCTATCCATACTCTGATAACACAAAGAGAAAGGATGAAGAAATGAGTAACAAGTAGTTATCTTAGCAAAACACTACTGTTGAGATAAACTCAAATACGGGTCCATATTATCTGCTCTAGGAGCGTACATAGTTAACAAAATGTTCTTAGCCAACTAAATAAGATACGATTTCTTCTTTCCGTTGTTAAGCCGTAGATGATCTTGCATCGCGTTCGTATGTAGCAGCCAAGTGTTTTGAATTATTCATAAGCCCACAAATAATGAATAGCACATAATAATACAGACTCTTACCGTGTACGCACTTCCGCAAAATGCATCTGGCTACTTCGTTTATTTACCGATTACAAACATTTCCCGGTAAGAATATGTTAATTTAAATAATACACTATAATCATTCGGTGATGTTTTAAAGGCTTTGGAAGCATTTTTGTCTTACTATAAACATGCGTTTTTTTTTTAAATTATATCTTTAATAAAATAAATCTAACCGATGAGCTTGCACGAGATTATTTATTGATTTGGCATTTACTTGGTAGAACTCCATTATAATAAGGTAAAAATATCAACGTATTTTAGTTCTACAGTTTTTTTTTAATATTTATGCGTTGATAGCTATTTCGGCTTTCGCCATCGTCAGAACTATGTTCAGAACAGAGCATAGGTCTGACGATGGCGAAATCCAAAATAGCTATCAACGCATAAATATAAAAAAACTGTAGAACTAAAATACGTTGATATTTTTACCCTATTATTGCACGAGATTTACATTAATTAGATCAACGGTAGTAAAAATCCCATTTTTTGCCAAATAGATTCAAACAATAATCACAATCTGTTCTAAATAAAATGATTAATTGTTGTTCGGGCAATAAAATACAGTACCCGGTTCTCGGGTATTCGTAAACTAACCGGGTACCTGATTTGGTTCCGGGTATTTTTTTGCCAACTATTAAAGTGTCATTATACGGAAATGGTCAGCTAGCAGTGAAATTTGTATTCTGATAATTTAAACATATAAATATAAAATACGGATTGTATCATTTCCTTTGCAATTTTATATAAAATAAAAAAATATTTTATAACAGTATTTTTCCTCCATAGTATTTAATTAAACAGTGCTTAAATTATCGATAAATACAATATATTTCAATGAAAACAGGATTTGGTTTATAAAAAAATAGTGTTTGCAAAATAGAAGTATATTACATATTAAAACGATACATATATATATAGTATTGACATTATAATGACCCGGTTTTCGTTTCTACCCGGGTCGGAAGCCCTAATCGTTGTATTTCAAAGACCAACAACAAGCTGTTTCGTACTAAACATAAGATATAACATATTTTAGATACGTTTTCTTTACCATTCAAAAGATGTTCTAAACTAAACCGAAATATTAGCACGAAAGTTAAAAAATTAAGATATTGACATAACGCTGCACGGCATACATAATCATATGAATAGATTTTCCTATATTTATATCGATCGAAGAAACTCTTCCATCGTGTTGCACATAAATTATCATTAATAAATGTTGTACATATCAGCAGTAAAAATGTTATATTATTAAAAAAAACTGTAATACATTCTGTATACCGTTTTTTAACTTTTTTAATTAGAGAAAAACACATTGAAAATTGCTATAATTACCGATTTAAAAAGATTTTTGTTTATCACAAAAAGTTTTGTTTGTGCTCATTCGTCACTAAACAAATTCTGCCAATTAAATAAATTATCAATAGCGGAAGGTTTTCCTTTTATTTATTTATTCAATTCAACTTTTTTAAATCAAGTAATCGTCAAAAATACGAAAATGACCTTAACGAATTTTGTAATTATAAGTTTGAGTTTGCTTTGGTATATTTTTTTTCGTTTTATCGAGTTACGTAAATTCGTCATTAAATTAATAAATTAATTAATTCAAAACAAATTATGTTTGGTTTCTCAAAGGTAAATCAATATGAATACCTTCAAGAGCGTAAATACCATGAACTCATGAATAATCACTTGTTTAAAAAAGCAGATTCTATCCAAATCTGACAAGATCTGTAATTTATGGCGTATTTAAAAGAGCATAATTTGCGGTTGTTAAATTGAAAAGATGCCGTCATCAATTAAATTACAAAAAAAACAAGCTATTATACCATATATTAAATTATGTATCTTGGAAAAATGTAATTTATATTATGTTTGACCATACATGAAGTTAACTGCACTGGATATTATATTTATGATTCATTTAGATAGGTGTCATTGCGTTATTTAAATCCAAAGCATACATTTATTTATGTGGCAGATGATATCCTAACATTTTTGTATTCAAAATATCTATATCGAACCTGTTTCAGTTAATAATACTTAGAATTATTTTTTACCATGTCCGCTCCCAATGTGGAGCATATGGGCTCGTAATGTAGTTTGTCTTCAACATAAGTGTTTCTACGAGAACTGCTTGTTACTCAGTTGCTTAAGCTCTTTTTTTCTTAAGATAGTAAAACTAGAGGATAGGACTAGAACAGGACTAGTGGTTAGCTAATCGTTCTCGCTATGGGAATAATTCTAGACATCACTTACATCTATGCCTTCGAACCGAAATTCATAAATCGATTGAAAAAATATTTTTGAAACTTTTCATGCTAGGATTCGAATCTTTGACTTCCGCAACCGAATCCAACGACCTAAACCACTCGACCACGCAGATGGTAATGCTATAGCATGGGTAAGCAAGAAATTAGTACAAGTGAATTATTAAAACTCACCGTTGTGATAACCTTAACATGTGAAAGTAAATATCGTAAAATAATCATTAATTTGCCCAGCAATAAAAATAATCAATTTTTAAAATAAAACACCGTCTCATAATACCCACACTAAAATCAGTAGGCATTTCTATGTCACGACCTTAATGATGATCGATTCTAATGATCCAATGTACTTTTAATAACCTACAGAATTTGTAATAAATTATGTGACTACTTTATCAATTAAGATCGTACGTCATTAATATCAAATCAATATTGAAATTAATTCAGATTGCCATCAATAACGTCTACACTAACATACAAACGATATAAACTATTTACTTACTGTCGGGGTACCCGTAAACTCGAATGGATTAAGATGCCGAAAGCCGAATCCCGATTTCCGAGTCGTTATTGAAAAAAGTGTACAATTTAATTGAAAATATTCAAATGTGTAGTATAATATATTTAATGGCTTAAAAGAGGTAGCGACACCGATTTTTAAAATATTCACAGAAACCGGAACCGGGTAATAAATTAGGCCACGTATTTGGAAACCCTAATTATACCTATTGTATTGAAATATATTTTAAACATTTGACACATCCGCTCACGCTATTTACGTTTATCAAACGTCAAATCTGTATAAAGTGATAATTTTCATTGGTATGAAGTTTTTACCCCTTTCAAGGTAGTATAACTAGGGCCTCAAACCCCGGGATCCCGTCAAATTTTGTGATCTCGAAATCCTAGGATTCCTAAATCCTGTGAAAAAATAAGTTTGCGCTGTAGTCACTAACGTTTTGAAAGGATATAGCTAATAAACCTAAAAAAGGTTTCACATTTTTCAATAATTGTGAAATCTGTACATTTCCAGGTTTTTAAAATCGGACGACAATATTTTCACCTACTTTTGTAGATTATTTCAAAATCTCTCAATTTTTGATTTTTTCCCCAGTGATCAATCCTGGGATCTCGGAAACCTGTATCCTTAATAAATTGTAAATTCTGAAATTCTCCCAAGAATCTCAAACAATTGTCACACGATTTTATGGTGAATGATCAATTCCGGTATTGAAAAGTTGTGAATCCCGAATTCCGGAATCACAAAAGGGGTCCGGTATTGGATGCCCTAGTAGTAACTAGTAACCTAATACATGTGTAGTTTTCCTCAATGGAATGCATATACAGTGGAACCCCCAATTACACTACCCCGAATTACGCGCTGGCTTGAAATATTCGCCGCAAATCCCCCTATTGAACGGTCGCATTCCATTGTCGTTACTACGAGACGGTCGTCTGTGCGGTGCATACGGTCAAATGTTGGCTAGCGTCTGTATTTAACACGTGCCAGGCTATACATCCATAGCTGGACAACTGTCTATGTGTTGGATTTTGGCGTGATTTGCATTTTATCATGTCAAATATTTCGTCCATTTTTTTTTTACAAAACTAAAGATTTTCCTTAGTTTTGCATTTTTCGCGGAAAAAACCAAATCCCTAATTTTGTATGACATTCACTCCCCCAATTACACTACTCCCAATTACACGGTCCCAACTTGAGTGTAAATGGGGGTGTAACTGTAGTGATATGTTGAACATTATTCTTAATATTTTGAGAGATCTATGTCGATAAATCTTTTGGCATATAAACATTTAATATAACAAATATTTTTTTTTTGTACTAATTCCACTTTTATTTGAAATGATCATTACGAACATTATCAACTGATAGGAGAATACAATATTACAGTGCTATTTTATTTTTTGAATATAATGGCCTTTCCGCCAAGTATTGACAGTGAACACATTAAAAATATAATGTTCCGATTGGCAACAAATAATCGAATTAATGAATGAATGCAGGTTATCAGTTATACGACCCCAATGATCAGAATCGTACTAGTAAAAAGCCGTATAAAACATACAAATATTTTCAAAGGTTTTTAAATTGATATTTTTTTTATTTTAACATTTATCGAAAATGCTGAACCGTTGTGCAAATCAGCGACTATGGGTCAACTCTCGGAGACCACCCAGCTCTTTTTAAATTATAAGAAATACTGATAAAATCTTCAATAGAAAAGTATTACGAAAATACATGAATGAATAGATAATTTATTTTATACATGATATGATATTCGTATGATGGAATGAATTTCCACGGCGTATAGAATTTTGATTTTAAAGCACTATCCACAATATTATTTCGATAAGAATATTAGAGATAAGTTTCTATTGAATTACTGTAGAATTGAATAGAATTTATCTGGAATTAAATATGATTTGCAATATCAGCATAAACGATTGATTCCATTACATTATTTTGACCGTGTTATTTCGAAAACCTGAAAATGAATTAACCTCGCAAAAAGAGTTATTATGAGTACTTCTTTATTGAAAATGTTTTTATTGTTAAATATTTAGTTATATGTCTTATTTATATGTTAAAAAGTTGATGCCATCTTAATCTGTGTTAATTTTAAACTACATAATTCTTTATAATTTATAGGCACAATCAAATCCAAAGTTTCATTAGTAAGCTTGTTTCTATGAACCGATTTATTCCCCTTCATCATTATTTATTAAATAAATGTTGTATTATGTTTAATTAAAAAAAAACATTTGAAGGCCGCCACTAAAGTCAAAAAAGGGCCCATGCGGGTTGTGCATCACTGGTGTATATGTATAAACATTAAATATAAATGAATTATCCACTTCGGCGAGCATAATGATCAGCTGATCCAACACTTGTTGAAAATTATAATGAATAATTGCGGTATAGTACAAAAAGAAATGTTTTATTCTTTTATAAATAAAATGCCTTTCCACCGTGAATAGGTAGTTAGTCAACACCTAAACGTGTTAAACGCAAATGAATATTATTAATTAATTAATGAAACAAAAAAAATGATAAAATTTATGCTGAAATGTTACAGTAAAGCATCTTGCCATTCCTCTTCTTCGTGACACATTTTCAAAACTTGACCTAAATACTTAGTGGAACTGACTGCTTAAGTATACTCCTGACTGTATACTGACAATTTCAATGGACAAGTGTCTGGCTGACTTTACGGTATTCATTTTTCTTTTTATTAAAACGTTATTTTTTAAATCTTAGCGCAGTATGCTGTCTCGCAGCTAAAAAGAAATCTTATCTCGTAATCTAAAATACTCGCTACTTTCATCCCATTTGGAAATGCAATTAAGAAACGTTTATAATATTTTTTTCTGTCAAAGAGTTCAGGATTGCATGGATTTTGTTTATTGGATGTGATTAAATATTTGACTTCGAATAATTACTGTTTTATACATGAGGAAACGATAAAAGCTTTACTATTGACACTGTCAAAGTATGTAATAATTACGTTCCTTTCTCTTTTTATTGATATATACGTTTCAAGTAATGTAACGTTCCTTAAATTATCTGTTTTGTATTGTAGGCAAGAACCTCCTGATCCTAAGTTTTTGTTATAAACTAATATGATGACATTTATTTATATCAGAATTATAATTTGTATTTAATATTGAACAGTTATGAGTTAAGTATAAAAGCAATATTTGTTTCATGCCAAAAATCATATTTAATATCTATGCTTGGAAATACAATTTTATCGGATTCGATATAGAAATCAGGTGTATGTTTTTCTTGCAATGATGGATATACAATATGATTTCCTACATATTAAACAATCTGAAATATTGTTGAAAGAAAATAAATAATCAAGCTTGGGTATTTAAACGTATCGGATAATTTGTCTTCGAAGTACATATCACAGAATAAAATTAAAATTATATTGAATATCAAAGATATTTACTATGCTGCAACCATTACACACATAACTGCTTTTCATGTATTTTTGTAATTATTTATTAACTAAGATTTCTTATTATGATTTTTAAAATGAACTAAAGT
The DNA here is from genome assembly GCA_031772345.1 of Himalopsyche anomala. Classification (NCBI taxonomy): domain Eukaryota; kingdom Metazoa; phylum Arthropoda; class Insecta; order Trichoptera; family Rhyacophilidae; genus Himalopsyche; species Himalopsyche anomala. The sequence goes on along the minus strand of CM062827.1, from coordinate 12,141,099 downwards.
TTCACTTATAGAACTGGATACATAATTTTGATTATATAAATATTATCATTATTTAGTTCCCAGAATTATTATAAGGTAAAAAAAATGTGTACGACAGTAATACACTATTGTTTGTAGTGAGTATATGAAAAAAAAATCTACGATGCTATTTGTTGTTTTCGCTTTTAAAAGCCCTGGGCCTAAGCCTGATGAATTCTTTGCGATCTTTTATTGGTTCTAAAAAAAGACCTCGCTGTCGACTGTAAACCTTTGATTAAGAGAAAAATATTCTTTTGCGTACAATACGAAGACTTGCCACGACTTTTACGCTATGGAGAACGAAAAAGGAGAGTGTTCAAATATAATAATTGCTTATCAAAACAAGTTTTAGCCTGTGAAGGTTTCCAAGATGCAAAGATTTTTTTAGTATAGGAATGCTTTTCAGTTTGCTTGTTAATCAAATATGATATTCATAGCCCATACAAGTGAAGACTTACAACACTCGATGTTAATTCGTGTGGGTGGATATTGTATTCTCAAGAGGAATATTTCCGTCCGGTGAGAGATAATGTATTGCATTGAACAGACATTTCGTTCATTTACACGTAACGGTTCATAATGGCTACGCCAGTATATTTCGTAATAATATTTTTTGAAAACGTAACCGATGTCAGTCTTTGAACGGACCAAATTATATAATTTTAATCGTTCAAATTTAATATTGAAACTCCACCAAGCACGTTGAGTCAAAATCTTAAATTGGACTAAATTATCCCGGTACTGAATACTATATGGGTTGAATGAAGTAAGAAGGAACCAACTCACGTTTTTAGGTATTTAGTACTGATAATTAATAATTTTAAAATATTTCAAATTGACAGCGATCAAACTGAAATTCGGCATAGTTTCTGTTTTATTTCATTATTTCCTTTTTGCTTAGCGGGGAAAATCTCTTAAGAGTTATGTTATGTAATATGAAAAAACAAACATGTAGAAAGTACTGCGTACTTAAGTAGTGACGTAAGGATTGATAACATTCAAATATAACCATATAAATGGTCCATTTACATGCTCAAACTTTGAAGCAAAATATTTCCAATTGCAAATTTGCAGTCAGTTCCCATTTGTTAAACTCAATCCATATGAAATTCAGAAGACTTGTGATATACAAGGAATTGAACACGCAAATACTAGGATTTGCACTATTTTTTATATACATTAAGATTGATTGATTAAGTTAGACAATAGTCGTGGCAATTTTAAGCAACTTTTAATATGTCTGTTATTGTTTGTGCTGTCTTTTCTTTTGATGAAATGTTATGTTTTCAAATACATATATAATTAAATATTACGAGACTGATATCTCGTTATCCTTGGATTATTTTTTTTTATTGTATATTGATGAAAGAGGTGTTTAAAAAAATATACACAGGGATAAAATTAGGGCGTTGATATTCAAATCCAGTATAATAAAGTTCCTACAAAAAAAACAGAGAAATTGAATATAATAAACGATTGATGTTAACATACAACAGCATCAATGAGAATGATATGATGAAAAAAATTCGTTGGAGAGTATAATGCGAATTCCATTCGGGTTGCATTTCGTTAAATAATGAGGTCTCGGTCTTATCGCTACGCTGACATTTACAATGAGCAGGGGCACAAATACTTGTTGCAGATAAATGAACTGAAGTCAAATCACACCTCCGCTATTCGAATCCCGTTTGGTCTTACACATTTCTTACCAGTTTTCCTTGGCAAAAATGTTCTGATTAAATTTAGCACGCCTACGAACAAAGACTTCTGGAGTCGAAAAACAGAGGCTGATTCCTTGAACACGCGTGGATATTTATTTGCATGTCTCTACGTATCATGCATTTTAAGCTTTTATCTTTGAACATCTAAAACAGTAGAGAGGCAAGGGTGTCTCTGCGATAATGCATTGGCAGGGTAAATAACGTATACGAATGATAATTTACAATTATGTTTGATAACTCAATACAGTGGAACCTCTCATAACGAGTTTAATTCGTTCCAGAATCTTACTCGTTATGTGGAATACTCGTTATGCGAAACAATTTTTCCCATATAAAACAATGTAATATACAATAATACGTTCCATGCCGGAAAAAAAACATTTTTTTAAATATTTTTAACGTGTATTCATAAAATAACATACTTATAAATTGTAAAGGAGCGTAACAACCTGGAATGCGATTTCGATTTGCAAAAAACGATAAAAAAATCTGTTTTGAATTACTTGTTATGAGAGGTTCCACTGTATAAGACAAATTAGTGGAATTAACATAATTATCAAATTTTATTATATAAACAAAAGTAACTGACGAATCCTTCGAATGTTTCTAATTTATATGTCTTCATATGCACATTCGCTTGCAAGAACAAAGTAATCCTTGAAATAATAAAAAAAACTCGAGTTTCGGTCTGAAGACTCCGAAGTGCCATAAAATAAGATTCATCGAAGTACTTTCTTTCAGATGGCCGGCTGTTGTATTATTTTCAGCTGTTTTAAATTTCTTTACGCACAATTTAATTAACTAAGTTCCCATTTTCAAGAGACATGAATATTTCACACGCCTCGAAAATAGCTGACAGAGAGTTATTAAATACATAAGTACCTAGTATACTTTTTTTTATTTTGCGGATCAATATAAATACTATCTTTGATATATTTTGACTATATTTATTGACTGTTATAAATGTTACATATCTGTAAACAATATAATATATGTATGTTGATATATAAAGTGAATTTTATATATGTATTAAAGATGAATCGTGCCAGATCTATTATCCATTTTGTTATAAATGTTTATACTATAATATTCTTTCATCCATGACCGCTTGTCAATGTAAAACACATGTTTTTATAATGGGATATATCAAAAGTCTTTTTAAGAAAACTAATTGTACAGTAAACCCCCCAATAATGAAGAGATAGGGGGATCATTACTGGGGGGCTTATTATTGGGGGGTTAAGATTTTCAATTGTTTTTTATTTTTATTTGAAATGCGGAATAACATATTATTTTTTAATTAATTAATTGATCATAAATATGTATATTAACTTAAGCATATACGTATTCAAAATTATTTAAGCCGTGCACATTATCAAGACATGTGAATTTAGATATGTATTTTAAATACAGATTTGTATGAACTATTTTTATGAAAGCCTAATTAGGAGTTTTATTTTTTTCATTATTCGGGGGATTTAACTCATTATTGGAAAACCTGCCGCAAATGTTATTGGGGGGTTCATTAGCGGGGAGCATTATTGGGGGGCTTACTGTAATTCATTCTCTCAACCTACCGCTTTCGTAGTGGGTACGAATACAAGCATAGAAACTTGCTAATACCTTGTCGTTTATTTATTGTTGTGATATGTACGAAAAAATTTAAACCAGATTGATGAACAATCAATGATTTTTTTTATATGGGTTTTCGAATCCGTGGCAATCGCAACAAAATGGATGAGTAAATAAGATAATTGATAACGATGATAGTGAATCGACAGAAATTAGTAACATTTGCAAAATATAATTTTAACTGTTTTTTAGTATTTTAATAAATACGTACGAATATAAAGTAAAAGTTGTGAAGTACATATTGTTTACCATAAAGATTATTTTGAGTGTTTGAAAGTCAGATGAAACGGATAAAAGAATGATAGGTCTTTTAATGTGGTCTTTGTAAAGCTTCTCCGAACATTTTCGATTAAATTTATGTACTCCTTCTCTCAAAGATCGATATGATGCGCTTCTGACGTGATGCTGGCTTGTTTGCTTTTAATACTGAATGTTAATAGTCTGCCATCAATTCATTTTATTCAGGCGGCTCTCAGTCTGTCTTCCATTCAGGAGAGTTATTTTAAATAACTTCGGTAATTGCTCGCCTGGCATGGAAAAGGATTTATCGGAAGACAAGTCGTTAAACTTCCAAAAACACATATATTTTGAGTTCTGTTTATATAAAAACTGAAATCTAAACTTCCACAGACGATGTTTTTATACGAACCGATATTTTTTTTATACAGGCTTCTAAAACTGACGTGTGCCGTGACCGACGACGATCACTATGTTTATGATTGCTTTATTAGCATTGAAAATGTATTCCTTATTTATTCTTGACTAAAAAGAGCGTTCTAAAAATGGCAACACAAGTCAAAAACGACTTTTTGTTAAACATCTTGAATATGATAAACATTCTCATCGCGCCTCTGTCAAGTATACTTTTTTTTCGACATCGATAGTATTTTTTAAATATTCAAATTCATAAAAAAATTCTAACATAAATATGTTGAAAATTTACCGTTATATGTGACGACTTTCATATAACCAGACATAGTTTCATATAAAACAGAGAATTTTGGCTGTCTCGAAAAGTTTGGCACGCTGGGAGAAGAGAATTGAGACTTGGACAAACCAAAAATATCAGGACGCCTGGCAGTTTTAGCCAAAAATAATCAGAAATCTTGAATGTGGTGTGCTGTAGAATTATTGTTAAATAAGAAATACGTTATTGTTTAATATACTCATCTAGGTCCATGTCTCCGTTGAATAATAGATTATCAAGAAACGGATGTAACCGCGGAGATTTTGGTACCATTTGAAATGTTGTACTTCTCAAGAATGATTTTATCTACAGAGTAAATTATTTGGATGTTATCCCTTTACTGTTTATAATAAGCTGCTTTGGAGATATTGTTTGTACACGATTATTTATTATCTTCATAAAAGCCGTCTAGAAATATGTAAATAATCTGAATCCGTAGTAAAGTAAAGGCTGTTATTTAACCCTCTCAGAGGTAGGCAACTAATCATCGGTCACCACAATAATGAAGCAGAGAGCCGTCGAAATGGCTGCGGTGTCATACTCTATTTTAAGTACGTGTTTATCCGCGGACAACGCCGTAAGCCGTCACACAATACGGCTCACTGCTCATAAATAAGTGAAACCGCAAAATTACTAGGGCTAAATTTCAACAGAAACCCTACAAGGAGTGGTGTACCCGCACCTACTGCAGTGTTTATCATTCATTGAAAATTACATAGAGTATTTATGGCATGATATATCCAAGATGGATTCATCCAGTTAATCGACCAAGCCGTGGTCGTATTATTTTTGTATGTAAAATATTTTGACGCCTGTAGTGCATTTATTTGACATAGTAACTATCGGTGGTAAAATTTATAACCGGAAAACGTGCTATCCAACGAATTTATTACATGCATTGTATTTAAACTAGTTTCAGAGCAGAATTACATCACATGATGTTGCGCAGGGTCATCACTTCTTTAAACGCAAGGTCACCATTTCTTGTGATTTTCTTTCCGAAAAATAAATCGCGTAAAAAAATGACTGGGTGTACAAAAAAATTTATATGATTTAAATTTCAAAAACACTATCATTTATTGGTTACTAATAAACGTATAAAATTAAAATGTTACATTTTGTTTATTTGCTTGCTGTGTGACACGTGTGTTGTTTATTTGAGAATCATCTTCAGACTCAATTTATCATAAAAATATCTTTACGAATGTATTGATTGTTTAATATGCTAGGAATGGTGACTGGGTGGATTTCAATTTAAATGTTGATCGGACATCGAGAGGGGTAGGACTACCAACATTACTTATTACTTCTTTGGTAAACGGGGGGTCCAAGTTATGTCAGCTTGAAGACAAGAAACCAGCCGTTTCAATCATTTTTTTTTAAATGTAATTCAATTTATTTATCTTCTAGTTTTTTGAATACGTACTAGTTTAATCTGGCTTTCTTTTACAGTGGAAATTAAAGTTGTGAATGAAGAATAATATAGTGTATTGTTTTAGTCCAATAGATGGTCGAGTGTACGTTGTGGTACGAAATAAACCGGTCCATACGCACGTGTGAAAGACACCAGCCAAACTCCAACGAAACCAGACAAGTCGACGTTTTATGAAAGCTCGCTCTCGAAATAGCAACTAGAAGCGTAAATCGCGGGCGGTTATCACCTGAAAACTAATTAATCAACACGTAAACATAAGTTCGTTAGTGAAACCAATTTTAAACAAACGATCTGGCAAAAGCTATGTTGCGAATTTACGTCTCGGTTTGCATCGCTTCAACACCACACTCCATCACCGGTGTTGTCAGTTTTATTTAGCTTATACTCAATTTTAATTATTTTTTCGTAAACGAATGAAAAAATGCTACAATTTATAGCTCCGCAGTTTGTAACTAATATATTATATATACAATAGTCAAATTTGACCTCTGCAGGCGATCTAATATTGAAATTAGTGGTGGCCGTCTACTTAAGTAGGAATTGAAATACTCAGAATAATCTGTATGAAGTAGAAACAATGGTTAAATAGTAAAAAACATAGCATTATAGACATCAGGCGAGCGACTAGTAATTAATTCGTCTGGTAAAATCTACATTCGACAAATTCTTTCATATTAGGGATTACAATACCGGTATTACCGAAATCGGGATCCCGGTATTTATTTAAATTAACCAAAATTATTTTTTGAATTTACACAGACCATCCCATATTTACCGCCAAGAGTTGTATCAATATTGATAGATTCCAGAATAAATTAGGCTTTTAATGAATAATATGATGTTGAATCTCTGACTTTGGTTTACTCGCCCCAATTATTGCGAACTCAATTGGCTGATTTTTTCGCTGCGCCTGACCCTTTTTGTAATATCGGTATCGATATTTACAATACCGGTATTTGTTATGAAATACCAGCATACTGGTGTTGATTTATTCGTCCGGTATCACAATCCCTAGTTCATAGTGATACTTAAACCATGTTTAATTGTTTAGTTTCAATAGAAAATATAATAGCGTGTACATATTAATAATACGTAAAGGAATTTACTTAGATGGAATGGCAATATGTATTGGTATACGACGTTTTATTATAGTTTGGTGTATTGCTTCCTTTGCAAGATTTATATTTCCCATAAATTGTTTGTGAAGTAGGGTGAATGCTATAGTACTGGGACATTTAAGGAATTACTTTTCTTAAACAGAGTAAGCCAAAAAATATACGCATTTAGGCAACACCAGACTGATGTAGAGATGTGGAATTTAATGATGATCAAGTAAAATTAAATTAAAATTATCGAAACAAAAAGTTTTTTTAAATATTCGTATTTGACTGGAAAATATGGAATGTCATAGTAATTGGAAACACGTGTCGCAGTTGTTGGATACAAATTGTTTATCAAACTCTAAACTTATATAAATCTTTAAAAATTAAAACATACTGAAATTCTTCAAACTTACAAAAAAATACTTAAAACAGCATAATCTCCAAAAAGAAATTATTGCCCATTACTTTTGTATATTCATTTAAATTATCAAAATCTTCAGATACATTATAGCAAATATGACATAAAATGTAGGATTATCCTCCTGTGTTGGTATATGAATGTAATCTCTTTAAGGCATGCAGCTCACATGACGAAATCGAGCACAATCTCAGTATTCAGTCTTCACAGTGTCTTCAATACTCATTCTTAATATGTTGCGTCTCTCAAGAATTTGATGTTCAGTGGAAATATTAATGACTGATTTTTAAACATGAGTCTTGATGTACTAGGTCCGTTTTGATGTAGTCTATTGCTCATTTTGAATTTTAGTTATCTCTAGTTTCTGGCTCTTTATTTTTTTTATCTACTTAAACCTTTCTTTTTTTCAGTTCGCGTATTTGTTGCTTTTCATTTTCAATTATAATAAATTACTGAACGGAAAGACATATTAAAATTAAAATGTGCAAATAAGTTTTTATTCATAAATCAATTAATGAACCGCACCAAACTAAATAGATAATTAATAATTTCAGGCAGACACATTACTTAAACTACTGTTAAAAAAACTGTCGAATTACTGTAAAATACCTAAATCTGCCATGGTAATTGAACACCCTTATTATTTAGGTTAGATTTTGCCGTAATTTTTAAATCTCAATTGATATTGTCAGTTTGAAGTCTCTCACGATTCCCTGAGAAGTTTCGTCCCGAACTTACTAAACTTTTATAGAAAAAATGCCGACAAAATTTTACTGTTGCATAACTGTCCTGATAAGACAAACACGTTGTTTCACTGTTTTGATGTGACATTGCATACAAATGACATTTATTCAGTTTTGTCATCCAGTTGTAAAAAAACTAAAACTTTAATATATTTGTGACCTTCAACATCAACAAGAATGCTATGTAACTCTTATTTTAAATGTTTCAAGTTGAAGTGTCAAATAACTGTAGCTGTGCCGCTTACTATACCATCCACCCTATATCACGAGACACCGATTCGTAGAATGTAACCAATAATAAATGCATTGCGAATAGGGATTTTTTTTATTCGTTGGGCCTTTGCTGCACCTGCATTCATAGACTGCTTGAGTACTCTGTGATTTATGACTCTATATTTACAACCAACCAACCAGCGATCGTATCGACAAGTGAGATACAACAGGAAATACTGATTTCTATGTTTTATATATTACCTTTCGAGTTTTTTTTTTAAATTAATTAAATAAATCTTGTTGCAAAACTGTAATTTTTACTGTTTCGATGAACACCAAAAAGAGAAATACATGTATTGAAAAATACGAATATCTATAGTACGTTTTTAGCAATACATTAACAGTAGGGACCTGAAAAAAACATCGACTGATAAAAGGAAAAAAATAAGATATTTCTATATTATTATGATCATTTACGATTGCATTTTATCGGTAATTGATTCTTGTGACCACCTGTAATTGCAAGAACTTACTAACTTTGTTATTGTATATGCTATTATATTACCAATTAAAATTCGTCATTACCATCAATCACATCAGTATTAAAATTATTTCTGATACCATCTACAGTTCCTAAAAATATTTTTATGTTGATTCTTATTTTATCTATTAATCTATTTTGTTAATGTCAGTTCGTGTTTACCCGTGCACTCGAATGTCTGAGATGGCGAAAGGCGAAACCCGGGTCGTTACTGTCAACAGTAAAAGAAGTGTAGACAATTTTAAAAACTGAATTTCGATATTAAAAACCCAATCGAGTATAGTGAGTTAATATCTTAAATTTGTTTTGAAACAAGTGAATATACACTATGTTGAATAATTAAGTCTCTTCCGTTTTTAGTCATTGTGTAAAACTGGACGGAAAGAAGATAAATTTAAATGCACACAATACGTACTGACAATATACTATAATATGTATCTTCGCTATTTATTACAATAGTGCCATAATGATCGGGTAATTTAGGGAAAAGGTTGTATTGTATATGGAATATATTGAACCCTTCTAAGGTGGGCTCATACATCTTGTACACCCGTGTTACTGTTACATTCGATGAACGTATGAATTTGAATCGAACTCTGTTGGATTGCTATTCTTGTGGACATAACAAACGATAAAACCATTTGCAAGATATCTATCTAGACTTGTATGCAGATGGATACTAGGTTTTTAAGATGTTTATCATCAAGAACTGGTGGAAAGGCATTATTTTACAACATGAAACACAATTTTATACTAATTACACATTTAGGCGGGAAACGTAAAAATACGTTTATCGGTTTTGGTATATTGACTCATAATTTAATGGTTTCTTCAAAATAACTACCGCGGCAAGTAACCCTTTTGACAATTAGCAATAAACCTCATAATTTATTATGCCCTGAATGTTCGTTCACACAAAGTATTTAAAAAAAAAAAAGGCGAGACATGTTTCTCGAGTATTTAGGGCATCAGATTTAACACATCCAGTGATTGTAAATTTGTAGGAATGAGGATTTTATACTATAATTATTTATATAATTGTATGGTATGGATTAATGTTATTTTTTATTCAGAATATTTTGAATATTTCATATTGATAACAAGTGGAGTGCTATCTACTAAATTAATAACAGGTTTTTGTATTCAGGTTAGAAAAGTAGTGAAATTATGATGTATTCAATTTTTTTTCATTTTATTTTCAATGATTAAATGTCACATATGATTTCTTTGAATATTTCAACCGAAAATATTGTTTGGCTTAGAAGTTATGTTGATTTTAAGAATGTAATATATTTTTACGCTGATCGCATCTCCAACTGAAAATTATTCATTTGTTGTAGCAATATTGTTTCTACATTTAAATTTATTGTTAGTGACCGTTCGTACTTATTTTTCAAATTAGTAACATTTATTTGGGAAATGCATTAAACATTTTAATTATGGTGAGTTTAGTGTAACTTATTAATATTAGTAAAAACACAATAATCCTTTGTACTTCATTCCACTTTATTTAATATGTCAGGACCGGTTTCGCTCATTACGAGCATCGTCAACTGAGCTCGTAATGAGCGAAACCGGTCCTGACATATTAAATAAAGTGGAATGAAGTACAAAGGATTATTGTGTTTTTACTAATATAATGCCTTTCCACCAAGTATTGACAGTGAACACCCTAAAAGTAACTTATTAATACTTTGTATAAATATAAATTCTTTTGCCAGATGTTTTCATATAAATAACCCTGTATCAATTAATATATATTTTATAATTTGAAAATGCTTGTGATGAGCGAAACCGGTCCTGATATTAATACATAAATGTTAATTTATTGCAAAAGAGTGTTTTATTTTTAAATTGATAGTATCAACCCAATACTAATTACATTGTATATGCAAATATTTTCAGTATTCAATATAGGCATGATAAGCATTTCAACAAAAGATAATAAATACGATTTAAAAATAACATTCAAATAGTACTTATAATGTAATATATTGCAATAGTTGCTAAGTTTTAATGACTGGTATGGCTCACCTTGTCTAAGTATATACATCATAAATATTTATATTATCATTTATCGTTTATTTTTTATATTTGTTATTGAATTTTCTTCTTTTTGGCGGGAAGCAAGCTGCATTATTTTGATCCATCAGTCGAGAAACCCGCCATTGACATTTCATTGAAATGAATATGAAATGCAGGCCATTCACGAACACGCTTGCAATCCGGTTTTCGAACACACCAGCGCTCACACATTTTGTGAATAGGCTAACGACCCACCTCGCTCTGCTTGCTACCTTCACTTCCAAGGTATTACATAATACCTACTACCAGTTTCAAAAATCAAGCCGATTATTTTCGAAATATTTCCTTATGAATATTGCACCTTTACAATACATACTTTTAAAATAAATAGGTACACACTGAATATTTTTTTTCTATTTTATAATTTACATCTGTTTTTCATCAAGCGGAAATAATTTAATTGGTGTATTTAAAGTATCAATCAAAATCTACGTTTTACGGGAATTATTCGTTTTTTTCTTTACTTTCACGTGTTTGTCCTGTATTTATATAATTTGAATATCAATCAAAAGCGTATAAAAAAAAACAAATGCTTATACAGTAAAACCCCCATTTACACTATAGTCGAGACCGTGTAATTGGGGGTGTGAATCTCATACAAAATTAGGGATTTGGTTTTTTTTTCGCGGAAAACGCAAAACTAAGATTTCCCTTAGTTTTGTAAAAAAAATATGAACGAAATATTTAGTTTTTGTAGTAGTAAATATCCCGAACACAGACATGCGTGTTTAGCCTGGCACGTGTTGAATAACAAACGCTAGCCAACATTTGATTGTATGCGCGGCACAGACGACCGTCTCTTAATAACGGCAATGGAATGCGATCGTGCAATTGGGGGATTTGCGGCGAATATTTCAAGCCAGTGCGTAATTCGGGGTAGTGTAATTGGGGGTTCCATTGTATTTCACTTCCAAATGAAACCACTGGAACCCAAGTAGTACTTTATATTGTGGCAACATTCTAATCTAAAGAATTATTCCGTATTTCCATAACCTAAGTCCTAATGAATGACCACACTGATATTAATGGATCATCTCTTCTAAGGCCTCTTAGTAAGCTTATACTAAATAAAACATAATTATTTCTTGTCCCTTATGTACACCTGTCCTTAATATTAATTAGTAAAAAAATGTTTCTGGATTTAATTAAATTAACATTTAAATGGTGGATTTTTTAAAAGACTGATTTAACCAGGCGTCATCAAAGTTTTTGAAAAAACGGGCCGGATGATTTTTTTTAAAAACGTTTGAAAAAATATTTTTGCTTTAATCCTTTAAGAAAGATTATTTACATTTGCCTATGTAACCAGATAATACAGTTTATATCGTAATTTATTAAGCATGTTCTCTTAAAATTTCAGTAATTGAGAATATGCGAGAAATTTATGAGTGAATCCCGAACACCAATTGATAAATTTAAACAAATCATTGTCCTAAATTAACAATCGAATCATTATGTTTTATAAAATTAATATTTAAAAATCGAGCCTGAATGAAAAACTTCGTAGGGCCGGATTCGGCCCGCATTTCATAGTTTATTAACCACTGAATTATAGCCATATTTTTTTTTTTAGGAAAGGCTACGGCTAAGAATATTTTATAAATCAATGCCTTAACGCTAACACGCATTATATCGCCTATTTTAGTATACAGTCAAATTAGTTTCCTCCTATTTTGTTTTTGTTGTACGATATTTACATATCTTAACGATGGAATATAATGAATAAAACACATTCCATTCCGTCTAATAAACAGTCACAGCACTATTTCTGGAAACGCCTTCTAAACACGCTAATTTCAATGCAAATTTCTTGCTACTGATAGTCACGCCCGACTTTCTACCAATTAGTGGCAATATTACGAATTAATTATACAAAGGCGATGTTTGAAAACCCTTCGGCGATTTTTTTTTCAGTGTAGTTTATTTATGAAAGATAATTCGTTATCGATGTATATAAATGTATATATTTTTTTAATTTAATGAACCACTTATATTTACTTGTGTAATGTAAATTGACCTTCATCAGGGAAAACATAGTTTTTTAATGTTTCCGTAAATTTGTAACCGCCGGTTTCAAATTCCCGGAACGATATCTTTCTTCTAGTATTTTTGAATAGATTAATGAAATTGTACTTAAACGCGTTCATTAATGTATGTGATGTTTTCATTCCTATATCCGATTCTAAAACAGGCTTAAAACTGATATGCAGTTTTTTTCTTTATTCTATCATATTCGTATGTAAAAAATCCAAATCACATCCAGTTTTCGTTTTACTCTTCTGTTGGTGTGTGGTTCGTATACTCCATTTACAACATTATATTTTTTTAAATAAAAAACTTGCCACGATAAAAGAAAGAGTTTATTTGTACGCACAGTTATAGTCATAAAACAAATCTTGTATCTTTATGACTCAGCTTCTTTCACAATGTAACCGAATTTATTGCATTTCTAGTAATATTTTTTTATACTCATATCGATTTCATATAAATATTTCCAATATTTGATTATGCACTATTGTAATTATTCAATAAATACGGTAGTAGTACTCGAAATCTCACGTACCTTTCACTTTCCAATTGACCAGCATTTACATAAATAAATGCATATAATACACAATTATTACACCTGCGAGTATAATAAGCAATCATACCAAATCCTAGATTCGTGTTATACCTACCTAATTGATACGACATGTAAAAAGGATTGTCAGACGTTCAGTCAGTGGCGGATCCAGAAATTGTCCCAGGAGGGGGCCATTCAATTTGAAAATAAGCATGATACATAAATAATACATTAAAAAATAGATGAAAGCCTTTTTTTCTGCGATTTTTTTTTGCGCGATTTTGAAATTACGCGATTTTTTTGGACGGCATCGTAAAAAAATATTTTTTGCGGTAATTTGAGGAACAATTTTTTTTCATACATTGTTGATACTTTTTTACGCGATATCTTGATTTTTGGAACCGATTTATCAAATCATATGAAAGTTAGGTTTTTTTACGCGCCACCTTCCTCCGATGTATCGCGTAAAAAAAGATTGGGTATATAAAAAAATAGTCAATACATAATTAAGTATGTATTCTATAAAACATAGTAAACTAAACAATTAAAGAGCCCATTTCAAAATAAAGTTTTAATAAATTATAAAAATGGAAAATAAATTCTCCCAAGGAGGGGGCCATGGCCCCCATGCCCCCCCCCTTGGATCCGCCAATGCGTTCAGTGATTCGCAGTCAAATTCAAAGTCCTGCAATGTTTTTGAAATTTCAGATTCAACCAAGAATTTACATATGCAGTTAGAAATAACTCGCGTAATGTGTAGCCGAGAAAGAAAAAAAATATTGCTTAAACAGACTCAGTAATCAAATAAAAATGTGACACAACATCTATTTTCAAACAAGCTTACGAAAAATTCTAATATAAATATTATTTTTCTTTGAATATTCTCTTCTATAAAAGTGTTAACGTGTATTATAATTAAATTAAAATGTTTTTTTTGTTCATTTCCTGGTCGCCACTTTTCCTTTTTTTGATGATTGTCCCGTTTTGTGATTATGGAAAGATAGCAACAATGTTCGCGAAACGTACTTGTTTATTTAAGATCTACTAGCTGTAAGCCCGTTGACCTCAACGGAGAGATTTTTGTTGCATTTTTAAGTAGTCAGAAAAGTTACTGGCGTGAAAAATAAATTACTAACCTATTTGTTGAATAATCCAGAAATTCTGATAGTAAAAGAAATATCTCGGGGCGTATATCGACAGCCCTGCCCTGCAGTATTTAAATTGTAAATTATTTAATTTTTGGAATAATGTTTATGTTTGCTAACAACCATTTTTCTTAGAAGCAGAAATTTCGTTAATTATTTTATTTTTGGTATAATTTTTAAGTTTGCTAACAATTATTTTTCATAGTAGCAAAAATAGTCCTTGTAAATTACTTAATTTTTGGAATAATGTTTAAGTTTGCTAACAACCATTTTTCTTAGAAGCAAAAATAGTCCTTGTAAATTACTTAATGTTTGGAATAATGTTTAAGTTTGCTAACAATTATTTTTCCTATTAGCAGAAATAGACCTCGTAAATTATTTAATTTTTGGAATAATGTTTAAGTTTGCTAACAACCATTTTTCATAGTAGCAAAAATAGTCCTTGTAAATTACTTAATTTTTGGAATAATTTTTAAGTTTGCTAACAATTATTTTTCATAGTAGCAAAAATAGTCCTTGTAAATTACTTAATTTTTGGAATAATGTTTAAGTTTGCTAACAATTATTTTTTCTATTAGCAGAAATAGACCTCGTAAATTATTTAATTTTTGGAATAATGTTTAAGTTTGCTAACAACCATTTTTCTTCGCAAAAATAGTCCTTGTAAATTACTTAATTTTTGGAATAATGTTTAAGTTTGCTAACAATTATTTTTCCTATTAGCAGAAATAGACCTCGTAAATTATTTAATATTTGGAATAATGTTTAAGTTTGCTAACAACCATTTTTCTTAGAAGCAGAAATTTCGTTAATTATTTTGTTTTTGGTATAATTTTTAAGTTTGCTAACAATTATTTTTCATAGTAGCAAAAATAGTCCTTGTAAATTATTTATTTTTTGGAATAATGTTTATGTTTGCTAACAACCATTTTTCTTAGAAGCAGAAATTTCGTTAATTATTTTATTTTTGGTATAATTTTTAAGTTTGCTAACAATTATTTTTCATAGTAGCAAAAATAGTCCTTGTAAATTACTTAATTTTTGGAATAATGTTTAAGTTTGCTAACAATTATTTTTTCTATTAGCAGAAATAGACCTCGTAAATAATTTAATTTTTGGAATAATGTTTAAATTTGCTAACAACCATTTTTCATAGTAGCAAAAATAGTCCTTGTAAATTACTTAATTTTTGGAATAATGTTTAAGTTTGCTAACAATTATTTTTCCTATTAGCAGAAATAGACCTCGTAAATTATTTAATATTTGGAATAATGTTTAAGTTTGCTAACAACCATTTTTCTTAGAAGCAGAAATTTCGTTAGTTATTTTGTTTTTGGTATAATTTTTAAGTTTGCTAACAATTATTTTTCATAGTAGCAAAAATAGTCCTTGTAAATTACTTAATTTTTGGAATAATGTTTAAGTTTGCTAACAATTATTTTTCCTATTAGCAGAAATAGACCTCGTAAATTATTTAATTTTTGGAATAATGTTTAAGTTTGCTAACAACCATTTTTCATAGTAGCAAAAATAGTCCTTGTAAATTACTTAATTTTTGGAATAATGTTTAAGTTTGCTAACAAATATTTTTCCTATTAGCAGAAATAGACCTCGTAAATTATTTAATATTTGGAATAATGTTTAAGTTTGCTAACAACCATTTTTCTTAGAAGCAGAAATTTCGTTAATTATTTTGTTTTTGGTATAATTTTTAAGTTTGCTAACAATTATTTTTCATAGTAGCAAAAATAGTCCTTGTAAATTATTTAATTTTTGGAATAATGTTTATGTTTGCTAACAACCATTTTTCTTAGAAGCAGAAATTTCGTTAATTATTTTATTTTTGGTATAATTTTTAAGTTTGCTAACAATTATTTTTCATAGTAGCAAAAATAGTCCTTGTAAATTACTTAATTTTTGGAATAATGTTTAAGTTTGCTAACAATTATTTTTTCTATTAGCAGAAATAGACCTCGTAAATTATTTAATTTTTGGAATAATGTTTAAATTTGCTAACAACCATTTTTCATAGTAGCAAAAATAGTCCTTGTAAATTACTTAATTTTTGGAATAATGTTTAAGTTTGCTAACAATTATTTTTCCTATTAGCAGAAATAGACCTCGTAAATTATTTAATATTTGGAATAATGTTTAAGTTTGCTAACAACCATTTTTCTTAGAAGCAGAAATTTCGTTAATTATTTTGTTTTTGGTATAATTTTTAAGTTTGCTAACAATTATTTTTCATAGTAGCAAAAATAGTCCTTGTAAATTACTTAATTTTTGGAATAATGTTTAAGTTTGCTAACAATTATTTTTCCTATTAGCAGAAATAGACCTCGTAAATTATTTAATTTTTGGAATAATGTTTAAGTTTGCTAACAACCATTTTTCATAGTAGCAAAAATAGTCCTTGTAAATTACTTAATTTTTGGAACAATGTTTAAGTTTGCTAACAACCATTTTTCTTAGAAGCAGAAATTTCGTAAATTATTTTATTTTTGGTATAATTTTTAAGTTTGCTAACAATTATTTTTCATAGTAGCAAAAATAGTCCTTGTAAATTACTTAATTTTTGGAATAATGTTTAAGTTTGCTAACAATTATTTTTCCTATTAGCAGAAATCGACCTCGTAAATTATTGAATTTTTGGAATAATGTTTAAGTTTGCTAACAACCATTTTTCGTATATATATAAATAAATAGTTAATTAAATTATTATATATAATTGAGCAGCCCTATATAGCCGTTCACAACCCTGCAGGTGGAAATCTTGGAATTCAAAATCGTTTAGTGCAAGATTTCACCCACAGATGTCATTATTAGTTCACTTAAAACGCGTTCTTTTTTTTTGCTTTGTATTATTTAAATTATATAAAGTTTTTATATCGCTTTTCTCAAGTGGATTCGTAGATCAGTGTGTAAGCCGTCCGAACGTCGCGCATGAAAATTGGGGCATGGTATCGAATCCCACAGCTTGAGAGAATATTTTTTGAAAATTAATTGTTTTTACACATAATAAAATAAAAATGTCATGATTTCAAAAATTCACTCATGACGTCAGAGAAAAATGAAGAAATGAATTAATGACGACAGCGGGGCAGGATGGGGGGGAGGGGGACCGTCTTTCTTGACGTCATCGAAAAGGCGAAATCGCGACCATAATATACAAACGAAAAAAGTATCTCTTTAGTATGAATAAAAAAATGTTGACAGCGTGGCAGGGGCGGAGGAGGGGAAGGGGAAATCGGGGACAATTTACAGACCGACGGACATTAACGACGATTAATATATAGATTTTCATCTTTGTTGATTTTTTTATTCTTTTTATTCAAGTTTCAAAATCAGTTTGTTTGTTAAGGTTTATATAAATATTCAATGGTTTCCTATAATACATATATATTTTTCTCGGTGGCCATTTTGCCTTCTCTTTTGATCACGTCGTTCTGTCATTTTTTTTATACATGTCACTTATAAATAACAAGTCCGCCAAACGCATGTATTATATATAAAAATAGAAAACTATTCGTTTGCTTTATGCTAAAAGAGTGTTTTATTTTCAAATAAATCTAATATTTTTATTATATTTATAAGTATAGATAGGCATTTCTCTCTCGTTTGTAATATTAATGATGCTGCGATTACAACAAAATCGTCAGTCTTCTTCTAACAATCGCTGGATGAATACGTTGCCACTTGCCATACTTTCATCTTATTTCTCGATATTATATACATTTAACGAGGGGAAGAATTCAATATTATCATTTATTTCTTGAAATATGAATATTCTGCTTAGGTTATGTAGCATATTGGTATGACAACGAAATTTAATTATGTATGTATTATAATTTGGGTGCAACATTTTAATCACATTCTGCTCACTGAACACGTGGCTCTCTGAAATCAAGTGGTTGGCAAAAGTAGACGTCTTTTTTTAATCTAAAGGCGGCCATGTGTTCTGAAAGTCTAGTTTTTAAAGTTCTCTCTGATTTTCCGATATAGAATTTTTTGCAACAAAAGCATTGCAGTCTATAAATCCCGGACTTATTTAAGTACATAATGTATTCTATCATTATTGTTGACTTATGATGTGTGTTTATAATGCAAAGCATCAGTATTTTTATAAAACTACGATCGCTACTTTGTCTAATTCCAGAAAGTTACTTACAAAATACAATGACATTAATATAATATTTCGCTCACAATGTGTCGACGTGAGTTAACAAACCATACGTAACGAGTTGTAGAACACCTCAACCCTTTAGTTAATAAATTAATCTCAAAATAGAACGATTCTTCTTTGAGAACTGGTCTATAGAACTATAAATGTAAAAGAAAACGTTTATAAAATATCACGAGAAATTTTCTTAAATTTGAGCGATAGTGGTATTGACTTCTTATATTTGAAATGAACAGTCGAAAATCCAAATCAATAAATAAGATTTTCTTTGGTTCGTTGTGAAAAAACAAATGTTTTTACTTTCTTCCGAGATATAATGACTTCAAGCTAAGCATTCGTATAATGTACCTTTGGAATTATGAATTATTGTAATCTCTTTGTCGATATGACATGCGTTTTATATGTATCCTCATCATAAGTCACCCCCCTCCTTCTATTATTCCTGTTCTCATATCTCTCTGGCATTTCCCTTTTTTGACCGTTATCTCGTTAGGGCCATTTAAAGTGTGGTGGCTGTCGATTTTATCACAAAACCCATAATAAATAACCCGTATATCACAGAAAGTGTATCCAAACAACGGTCGCTCTTGTCTTTGCTCTTTTTTTCGGAAGAACCTTTTGAGATATCTTATTTGAACGTTGGTTTTTCTTCGATTCGTTTGTTTAACCACTTTTATTTGTAATAATGTTAAAAATAGCAAAATATTTAACTCTAAAAATATATATTTTTTTAATTAGTTGATAAGGCATACGCCGAAATACAAAAAATTTATTATGCGAAATAAATAAATAAAAAAATTTTTAGAGCTAAATACTTTGCTACTTTTCACATTATTACAATGGAGTTCTACCAAGTAAATGTCATTTCAATCGATACTTATATTTGTGTTATCACTGTCTATTAGTGATTTTAAACTAGGGCGTGGAGTCTTGTAAAAAGAGAAGACTCCGAAGAATTTTTTCAATAATTTCATTTCAACTTATATATGTATATGTATTCTATCATCTTTGGTCAGCCAAGCATGCAATGTCAAAACTATGGACTATTGTGGTTTGAATACACATTTTTTTTTTGAAATATGTTTCGAGCCGCTCATTTTTCACAACTTTGACTCCGGCCAAAACACCGCGACTCCACGACTCCGACTCCACAGCCCTGTTTTAAACAAATACTGTTATTATAATATAGGTATATAAAATCACGGCTATGAGCAAACTCTACATTTCAGCATTCACAAAAGAACATTTAAAATTAATGCATTCCATTTTTCTGATACAAACTGATACTTCACTATCCTATACAAGATTCTGTTTTTAGTGAGTGGCCTTCGGCATAAAAAAAGTTAAAAAATGTGACAAAGTCAAAACGTCGTATTCGAAAATGTCAGTTAAATAGATTTTACTAAACAAATATTCTTGCTTTTTTACATGGCCGTATCACATTCAAAGTTCATTTACCATTTTCGAGAACCAGTTGTCAGCCAATTGAGAAAGCCGTGCTCAATAGACATGCATTTGTATGTACAAAATCATTCAGCTAGAACGTGGAGTGAAGAAGTTAGCACATCAAATGATACATGATAAACAATTATACACTTTTATTTTCATTTCATTCACAAGAAAAAAAACGTTTTTTAAACTTGTTTATTACCACTTAAGTATTTAATCCACACATGTTATAAACGTAACAGCTATTTTTTTTTACTATTAAGTAATTTATTAGGATTTTGTGTCACAACTTTAGTGACATCTGCGTAAACCGGTTATTGAAATGTATAACTGCTTTAAAATTTGATATTTTGCTTTTCTTCGGACCAGTATTAAAACAAGTTGTCAGTGTTTGGACGATAGTGTAAAGAAATATTTTTTTACTTTTGATATCGTATAGTAAAAATAGCACCGTTTACCATTCGAAATTAATTTCCCTAAAAAAATACTGCAATTGCGAATATATGAATTTTAAACATAACGCCGCTGGGGACACGCTTAGTGAAATTTTTACTTTTTAAAAAGTTTTTCCCCTTGGGTAATAAAATGTTTCTCATAACGTTTGTAATTTTATCCCACAAGAAATGATCCTGCCCAAAAAACTTTGCTAAGTGGTAAAATTTATTTCGTTCATTTTAAAATGAAAATAATTGGGTTTAAGGTAATTACAAAATTATTTTTTCCTTAGCGAATGCCTATGTTCAGTAAACACATAGGATAGATAAATAAATACATATATTCTGCGGATATTTATTCATTGGGTTGACGTCACAGTCTCTATGAAAGCGCGCTTGCATTAGTTCTATCTTAACTTTAGATATTATTTTAAAAACATAAGTATTATCAAACTCCTATTAAGTTTTCAATTCTTGAGCACATAATGATACGCCAGAGACCCACCATTATTGCCAGCTTTGGGAATCGCTGGCCTTGTTTAATTTTGTTACGATTATGAATAATGAAAAAATTAAACATTGTATTAAATCCAAATCCACTAATCTTGATTGAAATCTTAAGAATTAGTTAAAAAAATGTTTTATTTATAAACTAATACCTTTCCACCGAAAATTGATATTTCTCTACCCTAACGCAACAGTGAGATAAGTCGAAAATACTTGTTTCGAGATAATTGAACTTTAAGGTTTATGTTTGTATTGTACTTTTTTTAAATAGTGAATTATAGTTTTATTTAGTTTCTTTTAAGTTTTATGATAAATGATAATAGTAGTTTTTTTCTATACTATTATCTGTATTTATTTATTTTACTAATCTCTCTTATACTTAAAAGTTACAGGGCAATATCAATAATTATAAATGTAACATTTTTCTTTTAAAATGGGAATTTTTTGAAAACAATAAAATATTTCTATAAACGTGTACCTTTCAACAATCGATTGCCATACTTATCTTAAAATCGACTTTTTGCACTTTATCTTATTGTTGATTTAACAGTAAATATTATTTAATAATAAATACTATTTATAAAATTCACATCCTATTGCGATAGATTTTCACAGAATATCAATTTTGAGTAAACGTTGATTTTATTTGATTGCTCGCTACAAACTAATTTATTCTTTAATATGTAAGTATGTCCTGCACAAATATCTATGGAAAACAGTCCAATTTACGAAAACAAATATTTTATTTTAAAATAAAAAATATTTCATTAAGCCATAGTTATAGATTAAATAGTGATAAAAATAAATATTAATTAAATTTTAATTATATAAATGTAAGAATATCTGCAAAATATATTATATTCGCCTTTATATTAGAACAGTCGGGCTTTTCATATTGTTAACTTTTGTGTTAAGAAAGACTTCAGAAGAACAAAGACTGGGGCGAAATGACTAAAGGAAAAACAGACTGGCGTCTTTTTGATATATTTAAGGGCGATGATTTGACGGATTTTAGATAGCGAGAAATATTTTTCATCCAAAAAAACAGAAATTCATTCGTTATAACTGTAGTTCTTTTTGAGAAAATGTACGGATTATTTATTATATAATGTCATATTTCGAAAGAAAATATCAACACATGATGTACGATGTATGTTAGGAAAGAGTTACATATTTTAAATAATACTTATCATTTTTTTCGAATGTAATGTGTTTAAGGGTATGTACGCTATTTTATTTCTAAATAGTACAGTACATTAACATGATGTATCTGCAAAACGATAAAATAGTATTTCAAATAGCAAGCACTAAAAAAAAAATACCATTATCATATACTAATCAATATATATATGTACATGCTATCCGTATTATTCCTTTGTTGAGCATATGGCCTCCTAATAATGGTATTTAAACAAAAGTTTTTTTCTACCAGACATTATTGTTACTCGGTAGCTCAACCTCTTTTCTAAGAGGATTGAGATAGAAAGGGTATAACTAGGACAAAACTAGTGGTTGGCTTATTACTCGCTACACTCCGTTATTTTAGGATTGGAACGTTGGAAGGGAATTTTTAGACATCACAACCATCCATGCCTTCGAGCAAAAATCGATAATTCGATTTTAAAAATGCGGTTCGTACTGGAAGTAATCATATTACAATTAATATTAGTTAATAATATGAACCACTCACTTGTAAGGTGGTCACAATTGAACTCTTGTTGGAAAAGCATTACATATATCACAACAATGATACCTTTTTTTTAACAACACTTTTTTAAATAGATTTTATTAATATTACCAAATGATGAAAATGTTAACTGCTCCGAGTGCACCGTAACCGTAGTCAATGACGTTGACCACTCGACTATTGGTTTTACAGTTTTTATGCATTTATTTATAATTTATATAATTATTTATAAATCTTTTAATATTTCTTTTATCAATAATTGTTTACACATTATTATTAATTAGTCTTACTTTATATTAAATAAATAATGCTTTATCAATTAATATTTTCATCAGTTGACAATGATCGTGATGATCTAAACCGGTCCTGATCCTAAATAATAAATGTGGAATCACTACAATTATTTTTTTAAAGTGACGAAATAATACAATTTTTGAATACCGAACACCGAAAGTGCAGAATGAATTCAATTCACTGCCAAAAAAGGCACAAATTTCAAAGTTGCTTAGTAAAAGCCAAAAATATTCATCCTTTATTTATATATTTTATTAATTTACTTCTTAATTAATTTATTACTATATGAACCATTAAACCATTCAAAATTATTTTGAATATCGCGAGGAAATTTATGTCTAAAACAATAAATAATGTTATTAAGTGTTTAAAGCATGAACTGTCGATACAAATAATACTATATGATCTACTTCGATTGGAAACAATATGCAACATATTATATTAATAGGAACAATAAACAAAAGATCATTCTCTACGTCCACACCTTATTATATATGCAAATAAAAAAAAAATCTTGTCATGCCTATAGAGTTGTTAAAGAGAATAGCAAGATAGTAAAAGCATTAGAAATTTATGCAAGTAAAAGATCTTTTAAATAAGTACGTTCATATAATTTGCTTCGTGATAAATTCAAAGCATTAAAAATAAAACAACTTTGCAATACTTTCTTAGGTGCGATATTAATATGTACACGATGAAACTTATCGACAGCTCGTTAACAGATAAATACTTACGTACCTGTATACTTTTACATTAAACGTGTTTATTTTCATAGCAAGTAAATAATGACTGCATTGCTTTCTGCGTATGCAAAGCAGTGATCGTCAATAATTTATTGATTCTCGTTCACGCCTACTCAATTTTCTTACATTCTCGTTCTGGAATCTTGAACAAAATCACTCCGACTCCAACCTACAAAAGTGTAAAGTTTTATGTTGTTTTTATTTTTCACTAAAATGCATAACTTTTTGTGTTTATATTGAAATTAAAAAAAATAGTCGAAATCTACTGCTTTTTTTTAAGTCTTCGACTTCACCCAAAACCCAAAGTTTACTTGAAAATGCTTGCAATGAGATGATAATTTCCAGGAAGAATTGACAGCTATAACTAATAAAAGTTATAGTGCATATTTAACTTCAATTTAAATAATACTTGTCCATCGATAATAAAACGATGCTTTATAGACGATACTTAGAAATTTATTTCCAACACGACAAATACAGTAAAACCCCCATTTACACTCAAGTCGGGACAGTGTAATTTGGGTTAGTGTAATTGGGGGTGTGAAGCTCATACGAAATTAGAGATTTGGTTTTTTCCGCAAAAAATACAAAACTAAGATTTTCCTTAGTTTTGCAAAAAACAAAATATTGACGAAATATTTAGTTAACAAGTGATAAATGCAAAGCACAAAATCCCACATATAGACAGTCGCCCGCTATACGTGTATAGCCTGGCACGTGTTGAATATACAGACGCTAGCCAAAATTTGACTGTATGCGCGGCACAGTCTCGTAGTAACGACAATATTTCAAGCCAGCGCGTAATTCGGGGTAGTGCAATTGGGGGTTCCACTGTACGAATATAAATATCCAGTAAATATTATTGAAGTTGTTTTTGGTTCTTCGTGGAAATGGTTTGATAGTCCGATAGGTGTCGTTTAGTATTGTTTCATTCGTAAGACAATACTCTGCGTTTCTAAGAAGTAAACAAACTGCTTAAGTACACTACTAACAGTACTAGCGTTTAAACATAAGAGACTGACCAAAATGTTGCAATCATTCAGCAATCAATTGGCTGCAGCTGAGGGCGATAATTACACCATTCCATCATTCCAGACGATAAATCAATTCGAGGCAGTCTAATAGTTTGAATAATGGCTAATTACGTTTTGTGTTTGGAAAAAGTAAAATGCAAGTTTGACAATATTTATAATTGTGTAGTCACCTGAAAATATTTGTCCATATGGAAAGCGTTTGTTGTATTTTGTAGTAATTCAGAATCTTAACGAAATATAATACAAATCTTCGTTAATTTTTTATAAACACGTATTATAACATTTGTCAGTTTTGATGTAATGAATTCAGAATTCAATACACACATATTCTTTTAACTCGTATATCAGAAAGATCATACTATGTTTAACCTTAACAAAAACGTTGTAAATAAAATTGACAAATACTATTGTTATGTTTAGCATGAAGGAGAGGGTGGGATAGATGGAAACGTCATTGCTTCCTTCCTTATTAGCTTCCTCAAACAAATTGACGACAAAACCTATCCAGTGGTGTTTTATAGCGATAGAGGTAGAATAAAGTACATTTATATGTCTCCTGAACCATAGGTTTGCTGCAGGGCTATTCTCATGTGCATAAAGTTCTAGACACTTATTTTGGACGGTCTGAAATACGCAACACCGTTTTGTATTAACTTATGACGGTTTATGTTTACAGACGTATTTTTTTTTCTTGTAATCGATCTGTTAAACGCACTCGTTGTCGAAATAGTGATTCACTGTTTTAGACATTAAAAGATTGAAATAGTGAAACAAAATCCCGTTTTTCATACCTATGCTGAAGACTTCGACATAGTATGCGTTTGACAGATCGACCAAAATTACCAAGTATATTTATTACTCTATGAAAACAACAATGAACATAGTCACAGTTAATACATTTATCGTATACCAAGCTTTAAAAGCTAATACAATAATATTTTAGACCGTCCTAGATATTTATAGGCATATGAGAATAGACTGATAAATCAAATTTATTATCGCTATGGTGTATTCATGCTCATAACGTACGCAGAACAATGTTGGCCCATGCCTGTCTGCCTGGAAATAAATTAGGTGCCGCAGTGCCGGCGTTTGCTAATGAAAGAAATAAATACGAGGTCAATCTTCGAAGATTCACAGACGTAAAAGAATTCCTTACTAATCAAAGGCAATTTGGAATACAATAGAAGAAAGGTAGCCCATCGCTGTAAAGCAAATAGCTAAGGCGGTGCGCGGTGTCGGCGCTAGCAAATAATAATGAATGGAATAAAAGCGAGGCTCTTTGTTACCTGGAAGAAGAATAGGTCCACACACGGAAATGTCATCAATACGGATAATATAGACAAAGCTTCGCTGATATTTTGCTAAACCGTGTTCTTCTTTGATACAATGATGTATTATTCAAATGCCTGTTTAAAATAAACACGAACGGTGAATATGTTAATGTCTAAAATAAATATTTTAAGGAACGTCGCAGATCGGATGGGGTTAAAAGTTTTGTTTTATACGAGCACACTCGCTATGGATTTCACTCGTCAGTATATATCGGACAAGGGTTTCAATAGAAGCGGCTTTTACTGATTAATTTGAAAAAAAGTTTTGCTCGGCATCATTCCATAGTGTGCGATCCCAAATTCATTGGTTTTATCCAGAATTCAGGAGTTTTTGTGACTTAATTGGTTGGCATAATTTGATCGTTGGTTTTTTGAGAATTTCATTAGATTATGAAAACGATTTTTCTTTCGACTGAGATTACCGATAAGAAGATTTATGTAAATTTTGTTTCATTCATTTTATGAAAATGCTCGATTTTTTTTTGTCTCTCCCTAACAATTGCCTCACCCATTATATTCGTTGTGTTGAAAACACTCTACTATTTGTAGTTAAATATATTTCAAACATGTAGGTAAAAAGGGTGAATCTCCGTTATCCTTACGATACTTGAAAACACACAGAAAATATTCTTTTTGCCTTTAGCAAAATAATATCAATGACTGGTGGCAAGAGGCGATATAATAAAATGTTTTATCACTTATTGGTAGTTTGCTAGTCTGCTTGTCTAAGTTTAAATGTTTTTTGTTTTTAATAAAACGTGTGTCTAAAGGCGAAACCAAATAATTAAAATATATAAAACTAACCTAATAAAACGGTTAAAACATTATAAAATCAAAGTCACAGAAAAAAATGTTTGTTGAAAAAAAAGTTTACTTTGGAATTATATGAAATATTGTTTGCTTTGATTTAGAGAAATATAGTTGAAATTAAATATGAATTAAAAAATAAAATTTTAACCGCTAACCTATTTGCTTAAAGTATTCAACTGGAACATTTAAAAATTATTTAAAAAATCCAAAATACCCTTATTAGTTTTTTTTTTGTAAAAGTAAGTAGACTTTTTATATATTAATATTTTCAAAAACAAATATACTTCATAAACCTGATTGAAACTATTTTTAAAAAGTAATAGTAAATCCTTTGCTAACAATATTTTAATCTGTGTTCAGAGTATCACTCAATCATTATTTAAAACTTAAAATGTTTTATAAAGAAGAGTTTGAAAAGATTTACGACGCTTTTTAACGATAATTTGCGCGATTATAACAAAGCTTTTTTGAACCTAATTCTTTTAAACATTTTCATGCAGCTTAAATTTAACAACGAAAAGCCGATAAAAACGAGAACGTTTTCCCAAATATTGTTATTAACTTGAAAATGTTTTTCTTTTCTTCTGTCATTTTTGTTGAATCTGGACATGTTCTAGTAAAGTTAATCGCTTTCGTTACTTCAGGTCACGTCTTAAAGTGACGTTAATATTATTCAGAAACGTGACACCAGAAAAATAAAAATGCTTAGTTAAGGATTTTCAAAGAAAACATGAAAAATGATTTCTTCGTGCGTAAGCAATCGGGCAGTAATGTTAGCGAAGTCAATCGAATGTAACGGATTTACATTGTTTCTTCATCTGATACTGTGTTTTTTATACTACGTTTGTGGCATTTGTTTTTTATTAACATGCTTAAAAATTCATTTCATTATGTTTTCATAAATAAATTCAAAACTATAACATTTCCCAACGATTAAACTTAAACGTTTCACACACAACACAATGCCAGTGTAGAGAAATAATTTCAACATCACTTCGTTTATATTAGGGTATCAAATCCCGGAGCCTTTTTGTGATCCCCGGATTTCGGGATTGGGCAATCAACATAAATTGTGTATACATTGAGAAAACTTTTGGTCATGAAATTTTTCAAACTATTTCATTTCCAATTTCAAAAACCCGAGAATTTGCCGATTTGCCTAAAACACCGTCGTGACTCGTTTTTTAGCTTTTCCAAGAATTTAAAAATCTCAAAACCCATGAATTTACCGATTTTCCCAAAATGTCAGGATGACTCGTTTTTTTTTGTTGTTTTGGGATTGGTACTAGGGCATCCAATCCCGGGATCCCGTTCAATTTTCTGATCCCGAAATCCCGGGATTGACATGGTCGCGATCCCGGGATTTCGGGATTGAGAAATTTTGAGTAAATCTCGAAAAGTGAGACGAAATTGGCAAATTGTCGATTCCAATTTCCCGGTGAGCTAAAAAAAAAAAACGAGGTTTCGTGAGAATTCGGGGAAAAAGTATACCAAATCGAGGATTTCAAATTCCTCGGTGAGCTAAAAAAAACGAGGCTTCGTGAGAATCCTAGGAAAAAGTATACCAAATCGGAGATTTCAAATTCCTCGGTAAATTTATCTCAATCCCGGGATTGAAAATTTATCAATCCCGAAATCCCGGGATTGGAAAAAGGCTCCGGGATTGGATACCCTAATTGGTCGGTCGCGATCCCGGGATTGGAAAGCCTAGTTTATATATTGGTCAAATCAAAAAGTTATAGACATTTAATATTCGGCTTGGCCGTTTTCTTAATGGTGAATGTAGCGGTCTACACATATATTCGACGTCGAGCTTGAACGAAAGCGAAAAAATGCTCAAGATGATTCGACCATGAATTGGACCGATCTACCGACTTGACGATGAACCGGGTCTTTGAAAATTTTGCGGATTCATATATAACGAGTAGATTTCAACTGTTATGAATTATAGTATCATATTACTTAGCAAAGCTAGAATACGAATCTTGAGCTGTTGCTTCCAAAACGCAAAAAAATATCGCCTTACCTTCCTAAGTTTCCCAACAATAGAGGGACGGAGTTTAGCAACTTTATTGCGAATAACTTTCACGTGGTACTTGCTGCTTACCCAAAAAAATCTTGCGTTTACTATTTGTATAATCAATTATTTTTGTATACATTTCGTTAAGACGGACTTTTTCCTGATTATTGTATATTATTGCCATGTAGGTACACACCTTAACAGATATTAGTCAGTGATAAATAAGATGTTGTTAACGCCAATGATTGTGATATAAACTTTCATAATTATATTGCGAACCGGTTATTCTTGACTAATTATTCGCGAAGCAAAATAAACCACGCCGACTATTCGATGGGGGGAGATTTGATTGGATTTCCAAACGATTCCCGCTAATAATGTCCTTTTGCGCGGGAACGTTTGAATAATTCACCATTACTTTGCCCGTTCGCGCGGGTTTCAATCAATTTTATTGTACGAATCAGGGCATAATGCGATTCGCTGGGTGTATTGAGCCTGTTTTTCACGGGGTCTGATGTTTACCCAGCCCATACTGAAACGGAACGACCACTTATGCGGTCAATAAGTTATTGTTCGGAATTCCGAATTTTGCATTAAAACTCGTATGGGTTTTAATCGTATTACCATACTCTCAATCAGTGGTTCCAAAAGTTTCAAAAGTTCTTATACCACCATAGTAAAAAAACTTGTATGTATTATATGAATATGCCGATAAAAAGCGCCTCTCACCAATAAAGAATTGGCATATAATGCCTCTTTTACACAATCTGAGTTAGCCAATTATTTTACCGAGTAAGCGTCCACACGCATGTAAGTTTTTTTATGCGATTCGTGTACGATTTTATGTAAGTTTCGTTCGATTCAACATCGTTGAGACATAAATAAATAATCATCGATAAATAATAAAACTTTTCAAGCAGTATGTAAATCGAATTATCCCTATTGAAACTTAAAATTAAACATTTTCTATCCACTCGCTCGCTCGAATCACTCGTTGGATCGCTCGGCCGAATCTCGTACGTTGAGATTGTTTTGCATGCAGCCGAGTTCACTCTTGGCCGCGTACTCAGTTGGTCGGAATGAGGCATTAGGTCGAGTGCATGATTTTTTTTAGCTAGTAGCACCTTTACTTAGTATTAAACTCAATGAATTAAATCAACCACATTAAATAAAAAACTTTTTTTTCACCTTTCATGTCGGATTGATCACATTCTTTATTGTAGGCACTTTTAACAATCATTATTTGTTTTTCATCAAAATCATGTTGAATAAAGTTATTTCCCAGATTTCGCAATGCTATATGTTCATTTCAAGCACTGTATGATATTTAGTCGATAATGTTTAGTGTTGTAAACGTCAAAACACTTTATTTTCTCAGGTCGACGGTGTGTGGCGGATTTTAGTTTAATTTCCTGTCTTATTCCGGCAATTTGCGTACAAATAGTTACGCCGCTCCGACAATCGGATTTCCGAAAGTATTCTGTATTAAAGTCAAAAAACTAATTAGTTTGTACGAAATAACCTTTATTTTGACCTTCGTGTCCCTTACTGGTGCTAAAGGGCGTGTGTAGACGTTTAATTTTATTTTAAAACCAAAGTTAAACATACATTCATAAATACTATGTTTAGCATAAATAAAAAAAATAAAGTAAATAAGTATGTATATTTTTATTCCTAAATGGAAAAACATATTTGATGATAGAGTAGACTTTGCCAGACCGTTTATCCGTATATTATAATATAATTTATAATTGTATACATATTTCTGAAATTGGAAAATATTTTTTATAAGTCGTTCGAGATCAACTCACGTACATCCATGACCAACGTCGTAAATTTGAATTGAAATAATCTAAACTTATGATGCATTCGGTAATAATTTTGTATAAATTCATTTTTAAGAATGCTTCTCAAAAAGACAAAACACGTGCTACAATCAGTAAAACAGAAAAAATATCAAATTTAATTTTATACTTTAAAAAAATCTTTATCAGATATTGACCTTGCCGGCTAATGGACCCAGATTAATCTTATCGCTTGAGCAAAGCTCCTGCTTCGAGACAACAGATGCATGATCAAAATCTGTATTAGAAACTAACCCAAAAAATACGGGCTTTATCTTTTAAGATTTATTTAAGTTATATCACCATTATATTTTCAACATATTTATTCTCTTGGCAAGCGGAATAAGGAGTGTGGGACTATTATAAATATGTTATTTATTATTTTTGTTCCTATCAAAACATTGAATAATTTTGTGCTTGGGCGATAAAGAAAAGCAAGTTAACTCGACTATTTGACGCCCACTTGTGTGCGTAATTTAATGAAGCGTTTAAAATCAGCGATTACAATTTAGATTGAGCAAAACATGTATTGGATTAAAAGTAACGGAATTTTCACGTATAATTATTAATTGATGAAAACAAATTCATTGATTTTGAATATTTTCATCATCCTTGATTTCTAATTTACAACGCCCTTGTAAACAAACATAGGTATGTACTTAAATTAAGCTGCGTGGGTTTTAAAACATATCATTATTTCCCTTCTTCCGTGTTTCACAAAAAATAAACATTACAGATTTGTTATTACTCAAAATAGATGTTTTTTATGATAACCTTTATATGGGATTTCCACTATAGAAAGAAAGCAGTTGAGAACTTCGAAGTAAATACCACGTTTATGGTGGTGTTCATTGTAAATGCTCGGTGGAAAGGCATTTTATTAAAAAAATATGTAACACTTATGCGCTTATTCCACAATTATTATATTACGATGAGTGAAATCGATCTTGATCTCTATTGAAATATGTTGAATTCGTATAAAAAAGTAGTACATTATTTTAAATTATAATGCATTTCAATCAATAATTGACATGTAATTACACATTAAAAGTTAAATATTATTTTATATTTACAGACTTCACGATACTTAGTTCCATAAAAATGTTGCTTACCTTGTTTAACTGTCACCAAACTACGCCCCCTGAGCAGGGGTGGGCTGAAGGGGGCTCAAAGGGGCTCGCGCGAGCCCCTTATTAAATTTTACGAAGGCTAGCGAGCCCCTTGTTAATTTTAGAAAAAAAAATATTCTCAGATCAAATTAGACATAATTGCAGTTTCAGTATACACAGTGGTACATTTTTAGCCATTTATATTGATTAGTTTACGGTAAATTGCATATTGTTACATATTATAAGTGTATCAAGTAACAATCGATTGCTTTTTGCATATAATTGCATAGAAGTGTTCAAAAAATACTCCTTTCCCGGAACACTAAGAATTGCTTGGAGATTAAGCGAGCCCCTTGTTATTGTATTGGCAGCCCACCGCTGCTCCTGAGTATTTTCATTCAGCCCCCGATATTATTGGTAGTATTTTATTTATAAAAAAATCCTCCATTTTTGATGAGATTTAAATAAATATGGAATAATTGCACGTGTAAATAATTGTTCTAAAAGCATTCAACCATTTTTTTTCTATCTTCCGACCCACCCATTTTTTATAAAATTCATCCGGCCTATTTCTCGAAAATTTTGGCAACTCCTGGCTTAAACAGTGAGTTTGTATATGCCAAAATCTCATGAGACATGTCCTTCCTTTATGTAAAGTGTACTTTTAATTTCATATTTTTTACTTTAAAATCCGGCTTAAATTTTTTTTTTAAATTGTCAAAAAACGAAACTTATCATGCCTAATTTAACATCTAGGTACACATTTTCGAAAAAATCTTCGTATAAACACCGAACTTATTAAACTTTACAAAATTCATGCAGAAAACACAAATTCTGTATATAAATCATGCTAATTTCTAAATGAGTCAGAATTGTGACCCGGATCCCTGGCATTGACATTCAAATCTAATTTCGTTGGGAATACATTAAACATCACATATGAGAGCGCGGTGACAGGAAAAGAAAGTCTAGAAATAAACGTTACAATATCGTATTAAAAAAATCTTACGCAATAACACTTATTTTGATTTAAAGGGGTCACTGACTTTCTTTGCAGAATATGAGTTTTGATCGCGGGCCAAGACTGCCCACCTTTTTTTTACCACAAATCTCTTATAGGGTGCAGCATATCGACGTGAGTGGATAGTAAGTAATATTCGATGAAACATTTACGATTTATTCATAAATCGTATAATAATGTTTATCCATAATAATAAAAATCAAATGCAAAAAAAAAACTGTATTCTCGACTGCAAAAATAGATTTTTATAATTAATTATGTTGGTTAAAAAGTTGCAAAGTGTGAACAATTTTCTGGATGTGGTTAAGATCTCATATTTTGTTAAAGAATTATGATCGATTTTTTTGTAAGATAAACTATTTATTGTGTAACTCTCAATTCATATTGGATATAATTAATATGTATAACCTTATATAACACAATTTGCAGTACATATCGACTGTCAAAAGGAAAAAGGACGTTACCCACACATCTCAAATTTTACAGGAGACACAAAAAACGTTTTTTGATGATTTTAAACTAAAAGAAAGTGATGAAATACACACAACCCTGAAGTGCACGGTGACTTATAAACCGGTTTTTTATTGACTTAGCGTAATATTAATTTAATAAATTGTTCAAGCTAAGCCTTTTTTTAGGTCCTTTTGCCTGGTTGCAATTTTCACACTCCTTTCTTTTTTCAATCTTAAAAGCTAAATTTAGATACTAATTCGGCATTTTTACCTTCCATCCTTTTGATAGAACGTGTGTCAAGTTGTATACATTGTGATTATCGAAAAAAACTGTTTTGGAAAATTGAGGGTTACGTCCTTTTTCCTTTCCACAGTCGATATGTAATTGTTGATTGAATTGGCACTTACTTGGTAGAACTCCATTGCAATAAGGTAAAAAATAGCTATCAACTAACCTTAAAAAAATTGTAGAACAAAATACTTTGTCATTTTTTGCCTTACTATGTAATTATTCACTAATTTTACAGTTTTATCACGACCGTCTTCGTTTATGTGAAGTAGGTAGCTTTTTAATTATCTTACTCCAAAACTCTTTATTACAATATTATATTACCTAAATACTTTATTTAAGTGAACACGCTTAAAGTGATCAAGATAATATTGTGTAAAACAAAAAGAATTTCTTCCCTGGGGGGCTTACTAAACTAAAGTTATATATACTGCCGAGGTTACAACAGTTACGTTACCACGGTGCGGTGCAAGGTTGCAATCCCACGTGGGAAATTCAAAGAGTGATTGAAATCATTTTCTTACCTCTGTAACTGCTAGTAATTGGCTCAATCTGATAAATTGGGCAATTTTCAAATCACGGCAATAACTCTAATTATACCTTGTACGATATTATGCAAATTATCACAAAATAACACATACTTAAATGTTAATGTCTTCATTATTGTCACTCAGAGCTACATGTCACTTATATAATTTTGCCTAGCAATGAGTAGTGCTGTCGGGTACATTGAACAACATTTATGCTCACAAATAAGCAGACTGGATTAATCTATTTTACGGGCATTCACACGTCGAAATTAATGCAAACGTTCCTGTCCCAAATACATCAAATATAATATATGTAATCAACAGGTAGACATTTAGACAGCTATTCAAGAATCGTGCTGCTATTTCAATGCCTGACGTTCACATGTTTGATCTTTCGTAGTCGAGTTAATGGATATAAACATTTACCATGCACTTCAGGAGTAAGTATTCATCAGCATCACCAACGTGGCAAGTTGGGGTGGGACTTGACTTTCTCCAGAGACGTACTGAATTTGTACAGTTAGAATGCTGGATTTTATAGACTAACAAGAATTTGTTATTTTCGATGGATTCGACGATAATTTTTACAAATTCATATTTAATATAAAACGAAATTTGATACCACAGACTGTGCTACAAATTGTGACACTTGTTTCGATTATTTGTGAAGCATCTGCAGACTAACTATACCAAGTTTATTATTATTTATGTAGTAAACATTACATAATTTTAATATTTTTTATTAAAAACAGGGCTGTGGAGTAGTGTAAAAAACGACTGCAATTCTGACTCCAAAGAATTTTTTCAATCATTTAATTTTAACTTGTATATATATGTATGTATACCATCTTTAGCCAGCCTGGTATGCAGTGGCAGCACTATGTACTATTTTGGTTTGAATACGTATCATTAAATATACATTTTTTAAATGGGTCTGAGTCGTAAGATTTTCCGACTCCAGACAAAACCCCCTACTTCCGACTCCGGCTCCAACAAAAGTACACAAATCAATTATATACTACACCAACGTCGTCCAAGACAACGTGTGATAGTCATCTATCGCTGCCTCGTAATAGTGATCCCGATTAACTTAAATTCAACGTACTAATGGCTTATTGAACTAAAATATTCCCTTGGTTCTTTTTATGGCACATTTGAAATATTAATAAAATTCACATCTCGATTGTTATTCATAGTGACAATTAAAATGCGTGTGAGAAGAAGCATGATACCAGTGTTCTCATGAACGTACGATAATAAATAGTCGTCACAATTATCAATTTACTGCTCGTTAAAAACCTCCCACGTTCCTTACATACTTTTTGGACTTGGTTCCACAGAATGTTTTGAAGAATAGTAAAACTGGAAAATTAGTATAAGTTGAAAGACATTCGCTTAAACATCCTGTCGGATAATATAATGATATCCATACATTGTGTGAAACAGATTTGACGACAAATGGTTCACAGGCCATTAACCAATCTGTTCTATTGTCTTAAACTGTAATAAATCACACGATAAACTCAGTCATTACTTTTAAACTTTCTAAAACCTTCCTGCCCTTTTAACAGGCATAGTCAAAAATGCTACATATTCAGTTTCTAAAAATCTAAATCACACGAAGATGCCGTAAAAGGCGAACACAAAAAAAACTAGATATTATCTAAATTTGTAAGTGGTCGCCCACCGAGCACTGACGGCCATCTGCTGGCCCGTACACCTACACTCTTTTTGCCACTTGATCACGAACCTGCATCAAGTGGACCGGAGACTTGGATCGATTCTATTATTGGCTACCATTTGCCAGTGACATTGCTAACATTACGCCGATGGGACACTTTCTCTTTCAGGAGAGCGCTAAAAATGAGACTTTAAATATTTGACAATATTGATTTGTGGCAAATCCAATTTTAAAACAAATATGTAAAGATAATTTTGATAGATTTTTTTCCATTGCCAATTCAAGGGTGGGCTGAAGGTGGCTCGCACTAACCCTTTGCTAAATTTGATGTAGGCTGGAGAACTCCTTTAATGAAATTAATACATAACTGTAATTCCTGATTTAAAGTTGATGCATGGGACAGTTCTGCTTTTGATACCAGACGACTCATATAATATATCTATCTACGAAGACTTTAGTTTGAAACATGGAACTAAAACGAAAATAATAGTACATATTTCTGCGCCAATCTTGGAAGTCTTCACTCTTGCAACCGTATGTAGGTAAGTGCATTCATTGTTCAGCTATTTATATTCATTATTTTACAGTATATTGTGTGTTTAATAAAAACACAATAATCCTTTGTACTTCATTCCACTTTATTTAATATGTCAGGACCGGTTTCGCTCATTACGAAACCGGTCCTGACATATTAAATAAAGTGGAATGAAGTACAAAGGATTATTGTGTTTTTATTAATATAATGCCTTTCCACCAAGTATTGACAGTGAACACCCAAAAAGTGATATTGTGTGTTGTTACATAATATAAAATATTTACTAACGTTTGATTGCCTTGATAATTATAGCGTATGAGTGATATGAAAGTCCCTTTCCCGGAAAAGCGCGAAAAGTTCCAAGATTAAGCGAGACCCTTGTTAACGCATTGGAAGCCCACGTATCACACTAAATTTCCGAAATTGATTGAAATAAACGTGGTTACGTAAAGCCCGGGTAAAAATGAGGTGTAGCAAGACATTGTACATAATAAGGTTTGAATTTAAACCATTGAAATGATAACGCAATTACCTCGCAGTGTATTCAAAACGAAACTATTTCAACGGTGCAATTGAATACGATTGATTTTCTTTCAAAAAAAGCCAAATTAAAACTATTAGTTTTTTAAAAAAAAACTACAATTTTATTCCAGAGCACGACGTTTCAATGAATAATGTATTTATTCATCCTTATTCGTACAACAATTGAACAACCGGCAACTACGTTTATTCAAATGTGTACATTTTATCAAGGAAAAGTGATAAAAGATTACGCTGAACCCTTTATGCACCCTTATTCTCCTGTTCGAAATGTATTTTAATAATTAATGTTTTAATGGGTACCAATATTGTTTTCACTACTATTCAAGAATTAGTTTATGAAAAAAAAATAGCGTTTATAATCCAGTATTAGATTTTATAATGTATGTTTCGCTTTACCTCTCCGTTAAGACGATTTATTATTCACATTGAAACAAAAAAAAAATCGTACCTTTTTGGAACCGTCCCTGGGCACCAAGGGCGAGGCACTGCCATAGCGAATTACCGATCTAAATAGTATACCTACTAATCGTCTTAAAAGCTTACATAAACGTACTGGGATGCATGAAAGATTCATGAAGTTTTCCAACTATGGAAAATTGATCGAACCTTTTTGGTTTATTTATTATGTTTAACCGAAACTTTTACAGGATTTCTCGTCCATTCTTGCTTGATGGAAATTGATTTTAGAATACAATCTGATGTTTAAACCTTAGTTAAATATTCAAAATTATTTTTTTTCCTTATGTTGTGACGTTCGATTAACAAAACATAAATATTTATTCATTTTGATGTTTGCAGAAATCACAAATACTTTTTTTATACTGGTTCTCATATCCCTCGTTGCGATATTTGCATCTTTTTTTTAAATTTCAATCAATTCATAAATTTAAATTCAAATGCACGTTTATCGGTGGCATTTTATTATTATTACTTTTTTTAACGATTTCGTCGATTTTTGACCGAATATTTGCCCAAAATTTTTATTTCATACCTGTATAACCACTGAATTTATTAAGTAAATAAATGTAATTTGCAATCATTTCACATTTTTTTTAGGTTTAGAACGTCTTGAGAAAAAGTATACTCCTGTGCACTTAGAATAGAAGCTATTATTGTTAAAAAAATATGTATTCTATTACAGCATATTTAACCGTAACGTAACCCAAACCTCTGTACTTTACAGGTACATATTCTCAATTAAACATACTGAAAAACATTTTGTTAACATATTCTCGAAAGTGGCCATCTTTCGATTTTACTTGCTGTATAATCATCCCGATAATGGCAACAATCCAAATTATTTTTTACTATACTTGTAAAACTGTTTTTGTTTTCCATTTAAAAAAAATGTTTTTTGATTCCTTAAAAGTTGTAATTACATATCGACTGTGGAAAGGAAAAGGATGTAACCCTCAGTTTTTTCCAAAACAGTTTTTTTTCGATAATCACAATGTATACAACACACACGTTCACACGTCCAACAATGACACACGCTCTATCAAAAGAATGGAAGCTGAAAATGCCAACTTTTTATCTAAATGAAGCTTTTAAGTTTGTAAAAAGAAAGGCTTGTGAAAATTGCAACCAAGGAAAAGGTCCTAAAAAAGGTTTTTCTTGAAGAATTTCTTAAATTAATATTAGGGTAAGTCAATAACAAACCAGTTCATCAGTCACCATGCACTTAGGGGTAGTGTATATTTTATAATTTTCTTTTAGCCTAAAATCATCAAAAAACGTTTTTTGTGTCTCCTGTAAAATTTGATATGTGTGGGTTACGTCCTTTTTCCTTTCCACAATCGATATGTATGGATTATACCGTTAGGGTGTTTAAATAATAAATGACAGCAATACTCATCTACTTTAATTAGGATCTAATATATTAATATCACAGTTAAATGAACTATTTACGCTGGTAGAAGTTGATATAACAAAGTTTTAATACAGTTCCGCATATCTCCATTGCTTCAGTTCAATATACGCAACACAATCTATTAATCGGAATTTCATCGTTGACGGCGTAATCGTAATTCTCGAGTTCCCCCGAAGGCATGTGTGATCGCAAATCCAGAGTTTATCCGGAGACAGGAACTCGAGGAAGGAAGCTTATGAGAAAACTTGAAGAAAAGACCCCCTGCAATCGGAAAACTTTTACGATTGCTCGCATGTTTGGAGCTTTTTTTCAATACAGTTTGTATACAAGTAAAACAGCCCATATCGAATGGTTTTTAGTGTAGTCGATAAACTTCTTCTTAAATACGTGTGTATAAATAAATAGCAATCGAAGATACTTTTCAATATTTTTTTTACAGGTATAACAATTCAATTATTTACTTAATTAAATCGGGTCACCGGTGTGAAAGTAATAATTTTAAATAAATATGAATAAAGAACACTGTTGGCAAATAATTGACTGCTGAAAATATCACTAAAAATTTTTTTCGAAACAAAATCTATTTCAGGTGTGTGCGCCTTACACCTGAAAGTATTATTCATCATAATTATGCCGAAACCCAAGTCTATTATAATATTTATTATGTACATTTTTAATATATTGCGATTCATTGATCCAACCATTTAAATATCTACTTCTGTCTCGTGCAAATATAATTTATTTTTAACATTGTTTTTTTCGTTTTTTTCAGGTATGTTAATTTATCACATGTGTTGGTAATTTCCTTCAGACCCATACATCATGAATAAAATGTCTAATTAAATCTCAGAAAACGCTGGTAAGAAAATCTTTTTGCTACTTTAATGAAGTGTTATATGATCTCTAATATTTACAATACTTGTTTCATAAGTGATGATAGACGTTTTGTAGAAGCTATATTCTTATTTTATAATTCGACGCAATCTTTCGCTAGTATGCATATGTTTCTCTCTATAATAGTTAGACGTATGAAGCCGTATCATGTAGAGTATATTTTGTATGGTTTCATTGGGTAGTTACTCTTGTCACTCGCTTAATTACTCGAACTAATATGGTGAAATTGAATTATTAACCAGCTGACTCGGTACAAAGGCACACATATCTATATTTAATTGGAAAAATGTTTTTCCCGCGTTTTATCCGAAAGCAATTTAATTATTGCTTTTGCTACTATTTTTTTTTTATTAAAATTATAATTGTGAAAAACCCTAGTTTCAGATATTTCTTCGAATTTATTGCCAGTGACTCAAACTTTATTGTTTATTTGATGTAACACGTATTTGCAAGAGGCCTCATTTAACCCTCCTAGGACGTGCGTGACCATATGGTCACAGTAAACACTGTTGTCTATTGATAACACTCACATTTGGTTAAGAAGGGTACAGACTTTAGTTAGTCATCAGCCGCGAGGACAGAAACGGCCACCAAAAGCACATGCGATTTTTTGAATTTCCGTTTTTTTTAATGGACTTTTTGAAACTGTTATTTTTTTATCTAAACATCAAATTATTTACAGTTCTTTTGTTAATATATTTGTATTAAATTTATGTTGGTCCAAAGAAGTCAAATTGTAAATATTAAAAAAAAAAACACGTGTAGCTATATTTCAACCCCGAATGTTTGCGTGCCCATAAGGTCACGCTCATCCTTACTACTGTCCGTACACAATATTACACGATAATAAAAGAATGAGCCATATGGTCATGCAGGGTTTCTATACAACGACTGCGTATTTTATAAATTTTGTTAGGAATAAAAGTAATCCGTGACTTCTTCCTCCGACTCCTGACTCCGTGAATTTTTTTATCGAGAAAAAGCTCTCGTCTCTGGAGGGTTAAATTATATTTAGCTACTTATTCATATTCTGTATCTATCTATAAATTCCTTTCTTATTTATATTGCCTTCTCGATTGTTTTCTCAACACTCTTAGTGTTTTTTACTAGATTTATTATTCATAGCCCAGTATTCATTTATATTCTTATAAGCTACAATTTCTCGTGATGAGTCAAACTGGTTCTGATCATGTTAAATAATTGTTTGGTTGGTACCAAATTGTAATGTATTTTTGTACATTTTTTGTAAGTGACCTTTCGGCTGGCTAACTGCATCATGTGACCAACGATTTTTTCTTCATGGTCTTATCTTGAATCGTATCGAGTACATAGTATTTTACAAAATGCATTATATCAATGTTTCCCAACTTGGGGCGTGCGCCCCACCACGATGTTATTTAAATTCTTTGACGCAATTCATTAATGTTTGTTATATCTGAAGCGGTAAAGTGAGGCATGGTACAAATATTATATTTTTTGTTGCTATTATGCTTAAATGCATGTACATATTATATTCAACATAAGAGATAATCGATATATCATTTTATCAGCTGTCCTATTCTTCATATTGAGTTTAGTTATTGTTTACTTCCATACAACAAAATTATGTATTACATATATGGCTCGTCATAAAACAATACATGTTCTTCGTTTTCCACACGACACAAAATTTTATAGAAGACGAAAAAATCTCTAGCCACTATCATTGCGGCAATTCGGTGTTTTTCGTATTTCATCGTTAAAAAATTGTCTTTCATTAACTAAACATAATTTTAACCAATCACATGTGCTATGTTTATATGAAAACATATTGCATCTATAAAAGGCAATTAATCATATTTCTTCATGTTACAAAACTAGTGTGTAAAATTGTAGAATCTCATTTCCGCGCACGTCTGATCGATTTTGATTCGGTCCTTAGTTTGGTCCTCTTCCTGATTTGGTTTCCTGTCAGTAATAAACAAAAATATTATCCTTTCCTTTACTGTCTTCAGAGCAGATCACAATGTTTAAAATATACAGTCAAATTTGCCAACATTTGACAGCCCAATACAAATAGTGTGTTTTGCAAAAAAAAAAATTGTAGGTCCGCTCAAATTTCCATTGGAAATAGTGCACTTTGCCGTAACATGGAAATAGTGCGTTTTGCAAGAAAAATACGGTTTTGAAGTTGAAAAACAACGGTGTTTTAAACATGTTATCGTAAAACTAATAATACCAATCGATTCATTAGGCTTGAATTACCCTATCTGCATACCCAACTTAATATCGCTCATTTTGGAAATAGTATGTTTTAAATTATAACCCCACAATTATCTTTGTTATTAGAAATTATTCTAGATAGTGTGTTTTTTTCATTATCAAAAACTTATGTTTGTCAAAGTTGTGGGGTGTGAGGCATTGTTTTATTATAATCAATTTGAACACTGTATTGACGTTCCAATAATTTAGTTATTGTTATAAAATATTATTTTTGTCATAATTCCGTAGAGGTCATAAAACCAACTATGAATATATTTTACCGTTAAAAAAGCGGTCCACGTAGTACTTTTACTATGTAGTATGTACATAAGTATTCCTAAATATAACTTTGTTTGATTTTTTTTCGCGGTTTTACTTCTTAAAATTATATAATTTTAGGCAATTTTTCTTGAGAAGTAGCAGGTATTGCGGAAGTACAGATTCACTCGTAATAACTATTTAATTTTTATTTTATCTCGTATTCAAAAATCTAGCAATTATTAATCCTGTTATTATTTCCGTAAAACTCAGATCAATATTTCGTTACATTTATTTTCAAATGTAATATAAAAAAGGAATAAGTAATATAACATTATCCTTATCGCACTTATGGTGGATCTCGCAGTCTTGTGTAATAACATGTCAAATAGGGATTCTAAAGTCTCGACTTTTATCATGTTTCGGAACACGAGACATAAAATTGTCATGTGCCGGGAAATTACAGCGTCCCGAAAGTGTAAATATATTTTTTATTTATTACACATAATTCAAAGGATTCGTTTGATTTTGACAATGAAACCATATCCTTCAAAAAATAATACACTGGGTCAGTAAATTTGTGGTTATTATTACAAATTGTATGGCGGTTATACGTAGATCAACTCTAAATTCCAATTTATGAGCTTATTTTTCGTTAAATGTAACATGTATGCTTGAAAGATTTCTCGTATGGATATTCTGTGATTTGTTGGTGTTATTAATTTACAATTTACGATACATCGGAAGGGCCATATATGCAAATTAAGTAATGATTGTAAGAAATATAGCGAATGGCAAGATATGCGATGTGTGGTAAAAACCAATAAAATTTAACTTCCCACTATTAAGTATCACAATTATATAGAATATAAATTATAAATTACATAAACGACGGTAACAAGCGGAATTCATATAATATTATATAAGATTTTGACGCCTATTGTGATATTATGAAATACATGCTGCGTCTTTTATCATATAATAATGACAAATATCAAGTAAATGATGATTTAATCAATAACAATATAAAAAAAATAATGAAGTGAATTGTGCTATCCTAGTTTGACTTACTGATTTTTGATTACTGATATGACTTGAGAAATCTTATGGAAAGATTGAGTGACGAACCAGTGTGCACAAATAAATTTCGAGATTAATATTAATTGATTAAAATCCCAATAATGACGTTGGTTTTTTTAATGAACTATCCAACCTCATATTCTGTATTGAAATATTGTAAAAAAAATAATTTAAATAAAATGATTTGGCATCTTTGTTTGCTTTTGTTCTCAGAGATTTTTATTTAAAAACCTTTGAAAATGTGTTTTTTTCTTATTTAAAAAATGATTTAATTGAAAAGATATATATTTCCAATATATATATGTATTTACTTCAAAATAACAGTAATAAATGGTTTCATAATGATGTGATATTACTTTGAAAATTATAACGCTGGCCCGCTCATCTGAAAAAAGTACCTGTTTTCAACTCAATAGCATGGCTTTCACTATAGGGGGCTTTGACTGTGTTCATATTTAATTTTATTAAATAAATGGAAAACTTTGTGAACATCTTTCATTTTTAAATGCTTTTAGATAACTTAGTACAAAGGTTCTCAAGGTATAAAAATTCTCCAACTATATTTTAATTGAATGAATAAAATCTACTTAATATACATTTTATTAATGGATTAGCAAGTTTCGAGTTTCGGGCTGTTTTATTTAAATTTTCCGGGAATTTATTCTCGGGTTGTCTCGACACAACATCCCTAACGTCAAATCATAATACAAGAAGAGTTTGCCAAGCGTGGGTCGCTAACTCTAGGGAATCTCTGTCGAATTGAGAAATTGGTATAGAATATTTATAATACAAGCAAGGTAAAACAGAAAAAAAAGAAACTCAGGGTCGTATTAAATTTTATGAAGCCGTAATCAATTCTTTTCCCCCATTTGGATATTTTCGTGCGATTTTTAAAAATAAATTATGCATCAATTCCATTGACAGTTGCATGTTGAATGAGTTTTTCTGAAGTTTTTTTATTAGCAGCAAATTTATTTTCAAACATTTATCGTATGAAATTGATTTAAAAATATTAGGAATACGACATTAAAAATTGATGGCTTTTTTGTAAAAATCCTTTCGTTGTCACTATTAGTGATTTTTAAAACTGAGTAAATCGAACACATGTGTTCGCTACATTTTACTATTGATCAATTCGAATCGTATGAGTACAATCAAAGATAAAAGACTGAAATAAGGTTTAATATATCGACTGACGGTACTTGAAGAAATTTCAATGTATAATATAAAGCATTTAAACATGTTAACAATTCTAATTCAGTCATGTCCATTCAGTAATGTCAGTTAAAATTTATCCGTGCACTTGAACGCCTGAAGATGCCGAAAGGCGATATCCGGGTCGTTAGTGACAAAATTTGTGTGAACGTACATAATTTGAACGGCTTAAATTTAATTCTAATTTGGTATTAAATATGAGTTTCCACGCACAGTGCACGAAGAAATAA
The DNA here is from genome assembly GCA_031772345.1 of Himalopsyche anomala. Lineage (NCBI taxonomy): Eukaryota > Metazoa > Arthropoda > Insecta > Trichoptera > Rhyacophilidae > Himalopsyche > Himalopsyche anomala. Next base: position 12,096,231 of record CM062827.1, on the reverse strand, counting down.
GATATAATCCGAACAATATTTATGATAATTCACCGATAATTTGTCGTATAATAAATTTAATTAATATTTACAATATGTAAGTAGTTGGTTTGTCGTTGTGGTGTAAAATATCGTGATTTTGGCATTGAATCAGGAACAAATTCATACTAATATATATTTTTTTAATATTTTGAAGTTAGCAAATTATACGAGATAACCACAACGAAAAGAAACATCACTAATACCAATATCTCAAATTTAATCTGAAAGATTTGTCAACTGCATTTATGTAAGTATATATTTCACAATTAAATTTTTGATTCTGGTCAATGTATTCATTACCTAGTTACTAGTAGCTTTAGTTGAAGCTTACGTTACCAATACAATGCATCAATTAAGTAGTAAGTGTATACACTCACTGACGAACGGAGTGGTAGACAAAGTAGAAATGATATTATGCTTTAGGTTATGTTAGTTTACTGACAAGCGTTTGTCAGAGTACGAATGAAATTACGGCTTAGGTTAGGTTAGATATTCTCAATACAATTGCGTGATTGTGTACGCAAAGCACTGTAGAGTGGATTTAAAGTAGATGTTGATTGCACATATAAAAAAAACTTTTAAAGTATTGAAAAGATAATTTTAACAATTATTTAGGGCTTGAAACATAAAATGTCGATTTATTTAAAATGACAGATTTGACATAGAATATTTCCTTGAGGACTTCATATAAAAAAAAACATTTTGTAATATAATATAATGTTATCATTTCAAAAGAGAAAACTGCCTAGCAAGTTTTGTTTGCTTATATAATTTTTCCGTGTAGTCTATAAATAAATAATTAAGGGATGGATAAAACAGCGGGTAGAAAAGGAGAAGGTAGTTAGAGATTCTCATGGCTACACAACATCCTTAAGTGGATCAATGTTAAGGCGTTGGTGATTTAGTACAGTTGCCTGGGATAAAGGCATGTGAAAATTGGTATCCGAACTTAAAACAATCCGGTACTAAAAGGAGAAGTCAATATTATTCTGCTGTACAATAAAGCGACTGTTTTACAAATAATATTTGTCAACTGACGTGTTAATACTGTAGAGCAGTGATGAGGACGGGGAACTTTGAGTGCCACTTGTGGTACTCACAACATTTCTCGAAGGCACTTTTTAAATTATTTTTATTTATTATGGTGTTGTTGATTTGATTACAATCATAGCGAATTCATAAATTATTATAATTGTTAGAAACAAAAATATTTCCTTTTGCTACGTTCATTTACTATTAACATGTCATTGTTATGAAACGAGACGATTAAAATTAAGTAATAGTTTCGAGCTCGTTGCGACAGCTCATCCGTACCTATGTAACTGTTATTAATATTTGTAATTGAGCATACTTGTGATTAAATTTTACTTATACTCTTAAACTTTTTTATACATTATGGCGAGTAAATTAGTAAGAAATTGATGAAAACATAACTTTTCTATTGAGTAGCACTTAACTTTCAAATGGTGTGCATCACTGCTGTAGAGTAAGTAGCTTTTGGCATACATATATCATTGCATTGGTGATAGATTTCAATAGAAACAATTTGTGTAATGAATGTCACATGAATAATTATTTTAGTATAAACACACAAAAGACAATGCATGAAATATTAATGAAATAAATAGGAAAACTGTTTTCAATTTTATGCCACGAAAAATATCATTTACTTGCATCGTGAATTATTTGTCCCCTTTAAAAGTTCAATACAGTTTTATTAATTAAGGTTTTTAGCCGATAATCGATACTTTTAAAAATGTCTTCCAGAAACAAATTCTATTACCGTCCCGATACAGAAATGACATCTTAAGCTTTCGTTTAATTTTGAGCGTTATTTGAAAAACTCATTAATTTTCATAAAAGCATAGGCGTTTATTTTGTGGTGTATTAGTGAGTATTTTTCAGTTTATTTGCGGAGCTTGAATAGGGCCAAACATTTTATACTGCCGCGTAGTATTTATAGTTGGCCTTACGAAACCTTCCTTTCTTTAATGGCGATAATCGTTTTGTTTATGGCCGTAGATTATTCGCATCTTTGCTTCTTTCTTATTTCGCCATAAAACCGCAATTTCTTAATACAAGGGATAATTGCCACGCACAATACAGGATCAGTACAAAGCCTCATTTCACAAATTAAGTGGATTGATAATAAAATATACTTACGATAAATGTATTTACTATGAATTCTCTATGGGAAGCATTTATGGAATTATTATTAATATTATGGACAAATACTTCCTAGTTTATGGCGTCAATCTGTGACTACACCAAATTTCTACAACTAACCAACGCTGAGATGAATATTGACAACATTTTATTTATTAAATTATTTTAATATTACGTTTAGAGTTTTCACTGTCAATACTTGGTGGAAAGGCATTACATTAAAAAAAACACAATATTCCTTTGTACTTATTACCCAAGATCAGGACCGGTTTCGCTCATGGCGAGTATTATCAATATTCATCTCGTATAATAAATACTACACGGTTATTTGTATTCAATACAAAATATAATAAAGGTTTTCTCATCAACAACACATGTCGGTATTCGTATTACTTGTGTATTTAATTTCTTCTTTAACCTTAGCCTGACGTTGTTTCTGAAAACAGGGCAACAGCTTTCTAGTTATAAATCGATTGAATGTATTTTCTTTCATCTCGCTTACACCCTGAATATTCTCAGAATATATACATAGATGCCTTACAAGTATGTTTTAATATTGAAACATTTATCATCCCCTCATTTCAAGATATGGAGAGTCTTCGACTTAATTAGGCGAATTTTAGTTAATAGCTTTCCAACTGATTGATATCACGATGTTTCTCTTTACTGCGTGTCTTTGGGAAGTTTCAGTTTTCCTGAAACCGGAAGTAATAACCCAGTTATCAGTATATAGGTGTGAACACAAAAGTAGAGCAATGGTGTACTTTACTTACTCATTTAAAAAAAACCATCGATAATATCGTTTTTTTTTGTTATGCGCAAACGTTCAATATTTGCGTGATGGAGCATAAATAAATTAATACTATACAATCATGAGGTTAAAAAATATTTTCTTAACTGTGATGATAAAGCGTTGAAACTTCTACAAACATGTGAGGGCTTGACAAACAAAGGCGGCAGTTTTCATAATCCTAAAATGATAGCAAATCAATAAAAAGGTTTTATTTATATGTAGATAAAAGTAATATTGAACATTCTTGATGGCTTCCGTGATGTATCTCGCGGGGTCAAGTCTCAGTAAGAAAAGCATTTTCATTTGATTAATGGATTTCTGTTTAATGTCATGGGTGATTAGGCTGTATTAAAAATTCCTTCTGACCCTTCCAATCTTATAATAACGAAAACGTTACGAGAGTGATCAGTTAACCATTCGTTGTGTCCTAGCCCAATGCTAATATCCCTACTTTCCTTACTTCTTAATTTATTTTATGATCCATAGAAAATTTGAACGAATATGTGTTTAATGTTTAAAATTTCTCTTTTTGTTTCTAGCTTTATACCAATGACTCAGTATTTGTGGAACACTCACTGTTCATCTTTATTATCTTTTATTTCCTTGTAAATTTATTCAGATTGAGCAATGGATCCATATTAATCATTTACGTTACGCATATTTATTCATTATATTTTTACAATAAATTACAACGTGACCAGTCAGTCATTGGGAATGAATATTCTTTTGAAGATCACTTTAGTGCAAAGACACCCAGCCTAGACATTTAGTATTTCTTGGAGGAATATTCTGTCAATCATTTGAAGACGTTCTTCATAATTTTCTGTGTTTATCGATACGATAAATGTATATAAAAAATCGGGAAGCGTAATTACTATATGGATATTCGGCACCTCCGTTTAGATTAGTTTTATTTTAACGAAAAAACATGCTATAATAAATGATTTTTTTAAAAAGCTTACGGTAAATTTATATTTTTTTTATCCGTAACCGCTCGAACGTGAAGCATATGTCCCCTTAATAGAGGTATGTTATAAGGATTTGTTTTTACGAGAACTGCTTGTAAATCAGTTAATCAACCTTTCTTTTCCAAAGTAAGTAGTAGGGATGGAAGGATAAGGCTAGGACAGGACTAGTAGTTTACTAATCGCTCTCGACGAACGGTAATTGAAGGATCGGAAGGGTGGGAGGGAATTTTTCGACATCACAAATAATTATTATTCATGCAAAATAATTACTTGAAATGTATCAAAAGTAATGATAATAACCATATGTATTAAATATGAGAAAGACAATCGATAAATAATATTAATGAAAATTACGTATTTTCCTTCAAACATGTTTTTCAAATAATATTTACATACTGTAAAGCTATGATGTTCTGATTGCGCTTGTTTCCGAAGCCGTAAACATGCAACATATCTTGGATTGAAAAACCCCACTATGTAATCTGCAATTTTAGGGGACAGTGCACAACGTTCCATCGTTGTGTAGTTTTAATGTTGCGGGTCATGTTGTGAAACAATTTGTTCCCTAATGAATGCGCCGTTTTATTCCGAATTTTTTGAATCAACGTCGTTGTAAAAACGGAATATCTTTTCTTTAGAAGTTAAGTGACTTTCTAATGTACGCACAACCTTATTATGGAATATTTATGGAAAAAATTGCAATAAATCTACTAGTCAAAGTTCTTGTCTACTAGGCCTTTTGTTTGTAAAAATATTGCCCGAGTTCTCGACAAGCTCCATTTTTGTCATATTAATATTAATGTACAATATATATGTACAGTTACAAAAAGTGGCAATGGTATAATGTATTATGTAGCCATAAATGCAAAAAGCACTTTACGTCATGTATTGTGATTTATGACCACATGAACTGTGAACTTTTTGAGGTTTAAATAATATAAAACGTGGGAAAGTTATTCTTCAATATTATTAATCCCAGGTAAAAAGTTTTCATGAAAAATGAACACCGAACGTTAAAAATGTTCTCATTTATTTTCTGGCAGGGATGACAAAAATACCATTTTTGCTTTTTTAACTTCTGTCTGCTGACGTAATGAAGATTGAGGGCATTTGTATTGCTTAACGAGACATATTAAACGAAGTAAAATATATGCGTTTGTTTTTGTTTTTTAAATGTAAGATGTACCGTATTTTTATGAAAACATGGCGCTTTTTTCGTTTCATATTATCTGTACAAAAAGCTGCAGGTAATGAATGAATGATATTTTATTTACTTTTCTGTCATTTGTAAATATTAGAATATCACTTTTAGGGTGTTCACTGTCAATATTTCCACTATATTGGTGGAAAGGCATTATCTTCAAAAAACAAAACTTCTATTTGCACTAATTCCCACAATAATTTATTAAGATCAGGACCGGAATTATCAACTGATAAGCGAAACCGGTCCTGATCTTAATAAATAAAAGTGGGAATTATTATAAATCTATCAGAACCGATTTCGCCTATGACGAAATACGTCATATACAACGAAATTCACATTGTAAGCACCTATAATAATTATAATATTTACTAAAACATTATCACAAATATATATGAGGCGTCCAGTATCAACCACTGATAATTCATGTTTTTTTTTATGAATTTCGGTAAGAAAATTTAATACAAATCAATACATGTTTAGTTTCAAAATCGTACTACAAGTGTATTCAAAATAATGATTTTAACAAAAGTGGCAAAATCAAATGTATATTGTTATCATAGTAGCCAAGTTATTGAAAGCCAATCAGATCGCAGGATTTCGTATGCAATTTCAACACTTTACGTTTAATAAGTTGACGTTAAATGACTGGGTTTTCCGTAGCTCTAAGAGTTAATTTTCATTAAAATAACGAACTAACTTTCGGCTTTTCTAAAAAACAATGTGAAACTGACGTGTTTGATACTGAACGCCTACTATATACAGTGGAACCTCGATTCTACGTTTTTCAAGGGACGGTAATAAATGAACGAATAATGCGGGAAACCGATAGTGCTGGAAATCTTCAAATAATACCAAAAGAATGTTTAATTTTCAAAAAACTTATTTATTTATATTATGCGATGTCAAACTATTTGAGCGAAAAAAAAATATTCTACAAAAACGGTCAATCGGGATAATAATTGGGACGGGACGATAATATTTCGATGATGGATCGAGGAAATCAGTTATTCGGCGAATGATAAACTAGGAATTATGAAATATTGTTATTACGCTTGGTCGAGTAAAAAATAAACAATCCATGCAAAAAAACGAAGATAGCGAGAACGGTAGATCGAGGTTCCACTGAAAAAAAAACGCGAAACGAATTGTGAGGCAAAACTATTTATGAAACATATTCAACGAAAACGGTCAATCGGGATAATATTCGTGACGGGACCAAAATATTTAAACGATAGATCGAGGAAAACGGTCAATCGGGGAACGATTAATGCGGGATTCTTTTACATTGTTCTTATGGGTGTTGGCCGGGACTATGAAAAATAAACGATGCATGCGGGAAAACGAACAATGCGAGAACGGTAGATCGGGGTTCCACTGTATATATATAGATATTATTTATAAATATGTACATAATATGGTATATATATTATATTATGTTATCCAGTTAAATTCTAAAATAATTGCTAATTTAAAAAAATATTTTGTTTATACTCCATCTCTAAATAATAATACCAATTAACATACCGTTCCAATTTCAAATTCGAAAAGAGTTTCCAGGAAATAAATTTACAGTCTTAAAACAATAAACACTAAGATTTAATGTTCTTTTGTTTGTGAAATAAAATATTGCTTTATGTTCCGTGTTTTCATTCAATAAAAAAAGGGTACAAATTGAAAGCTTGAAAAAGAATGTCAATATCTTTTTACGAAATTTTATTTCCTTTTGCTCGTTATTGAATTTCTTTGTTTTTCAATTAAATTAATGGTGTCAATCGAATGATAGAAACACGTTACAAGTAACTGTTCGTAAACAATATTTTTCTTCATAACACTGAACAATATCAGATTTCCTTGTTTTTTTTCTTCATGGTAAACATATAAAACGTGAAAGAATTATTATGAAAAAAATCACTGATACCGAAAATAGCATTAAGTAATTTGTAATCAAAATATTGTACCGAAAATATTTTTCATACAAATAAGTATGTATCCAAAAAATAAGATTCTCTTTCGTACTAATTCTGTATGTATTCTATTGGATATGGACCGTTTTCGCTTATCACAAACAGTTTTAAATTATAAGAATATTACTTTCGATGGATTCGGCGGTAACTTTGTGGAAGTTCATTTTAATATAAAATAACTTTGTGTTAGGTTATTAGTTTGTTTTAACTTTGTGTTAGGCATCCTCAGACAACTACTTTCGCAAATGTTTGCTTGAGTGCGAAAGTAGTTGTCTGAGGATGCCTCTGAAAGAGGCGAAACACGTGTCACATTTTGTAACACAATACGTGGAATAATCAAAAGTATTTTTATTTTATATTATTTATGCTAAACCAAGGAAAAACGAGAAGCCGAAGCCAAGTATAAATATGTATGTATTCTTATCGGGTGAAAAAGCTCATGATGAGCTAAACCGGTCTTGACCCATTCAATAATTGTGAAATCAGTACAAAAGAGTATTTTATTTTATCAGAATAATGCCGTTCCACCAAGAGTTCACAGTGAGTAAATACGTATGTATTCAATTATCCATAAAGCTTACATCCATATATGAATGATATACTTTCTGCAGCAGTAATATTTATTATTTCTGCGCATGTAGTTTCATATTATCATTTTGCTTCCTTGTCTTATGAATATTGTAAATAACTTTGAAATTTAACGAGTCATACATAAAATGACATTAGACACTTGCAGGAAAAGCAACGACATTATCCAGTTTCATCCAATTTGCGAAACGAGCTTGTTGAATGAGTATGTACTATTGATTGAAAAGGGACTCTCATTGCGTGCAACGGAATTTGAATATTACGGGATGATAATATATAATAATTAATACTTATATTGTCGATATTTCTAAAGTTAATCGCTATATCAGTTACATAAGTTTCGTAAGAATTGAATAAATTTAATTACATAAAAAAAACACCTTGACAAGTGAACACCTTAAAAGTGATATAGGTACTTTTAAAAAATCTCCATCGACTCACTGGCTTTACCATTATTGAGCCGCATTCAAATTAAATTCATGCACGGATAATCCGCTGGCGGGTAATTGAGAGTTTACGTTTACTTTATCAAAAAAGTTTTTTTTATTACAAAGAAGACGGTTGATTATTATTACCAAACTAATTCTTTCAAACAACGATGTTTCACAAATTATAAATGCATAATTTAATTGGAATTTAATATCATAGTTTATGCATTTTTGAAATGTACTGTCCTATAATGACACTATGAAAGTATAGATGATTTAAAATCTAGTCTAGATGATTTAAAGTCATAATCTAGGAAGCAGGACCGGAAATACTAAATCTTTATAATATTATTATAAGACCCATGATTCATACACATTTAGATATGATATGTAAGTCCTGTGCATTTGTGAATATTACTTCTCGCCATACTAAATAAACCTTTTATCACCGCACTTAAACGTTTTTCTTTTTTCTCTCTTCAACGGATGGGTATTAATTATTTTGCCACATAATGAATGAGCACTGAATAATACATTTAGAATGTTGCAAATGCTTTTCAGTTATTTTTGTTATTTACTAATTTTGAAAAACTGCTTCCAAAGATCATTACGTCGCACAGATTTTTTCAATATTTCTTAGCCCGTCTTTGTCTTTTATTATTAAAAAAAATTCTTATTATAATAATTTTTGAATTTCCTTACTGAATCTAGCTGAAACAGTTGACGCTTTAGGCCAGGCAGGCATACGCAACTTATTTCCGCCAGCTGGCCGTATAACAAATATATGATGGTCTCGGACAGCAAGAAAAATATTTTTTTGAATTACTAATTTATGAACGATTTCTTTAGTGTGAAGTATTTATATACATGTTGTATTTTGTAAATTTGAAGCTAATTTATAGAATTCGTTTAATAATTGTTAACGGTTATTAAACGCAATTATTTACCATATATATATTTTTTATGTAGAAAGTCGACTTCCAGAGATCACAAATATTTTGTTTATACTCTGTGTTGAGTTTTTGTGTATGTGTAAGGAAAATTTAATGCTTAATGTAAGAAGATTTTATCGTTTTTTTTCCATTCATGATGATTGTTTTAATTGATTTTAATATATTGTGTAGGTAGTTGTCCAAACAATCTAATTAAAAGATAAAACATGGACCCCAATTACATACATATCTAAAAAAAGTTATTATTTTCCTTAAATAATATATTTTGTTTATTCATTTTATCAGCTTTATCATATCGCAAAGAAAACTTTTGTTTGTGAGGCACTCCTTTAAGTAGCAATCATGTGCTTCCCAAACTAGGGGGCGCAGGTTTTCTCCGGGGGCTGCTGCAAAACATCTTTTTTTGTTCAGGGAGCCGCAGATTATTGTTTTCAGATTAAGGTTGCCGTTGCATAAAAAAGTTTAGGAAGCACTGTCAAGGGCGACCTATAACACTGCGATCAACAGTATAATCATCCATTTTGTTTTATATATAACACATTGAGATATTCATCAAAACTATAATAATTTATTTACATATCGTCGCCGGAGAACCGTACTGGCACATCCTCAAAAATCAAGTATGTATTGAGATGCTATGCAATGTTGTGGTATATTCTAATAAGTGATTATGTGGTTTGTCTAAAATGAAAGAGATTTAAGACAGATACCCTAAACCAGGCGTGGGAAACCTGCGGCCTTCTGGCCAATTCTGTAATTCTGTAAATTTTTGTAAATCTGTAAATTCTTGGGATTTTCGATGTCAAAATCTTTGGAAGACCTAAAAATAGTCCCACGCTGGTAATTTTGGGAAATCAGCAAATTCCTGGGCTTTAGAAATTGGCCAAAAATTCCCCAGTCAATGTTTACTGCGGCCTTATGTCGAAACAGAAAAATTAATGCGGCCTTTAGAGATGAAAGGTTCCTCAACACTGCCCTGGACACATCACTAATATTATTGAACGATAAGGATCTTTCTAACAAAACAAAAAAAAAACATTTTTATATATGTCTCAGTTCAGTTCACTGACGACGATATACTTATGTATTAACTAATAATAGCAAAGTGTGCACAATTTGATTACTCTAGCGATAGTTTACCGAGTCGAATATTATTTTAACGTAAAGCGCATTATTCTTGACCGTATCTTTTCGATTCTTATATGGCCAAAGTCTATTATAGGACATGGGTATAACCGTACGTGAGAGTGATGAAGAAGGCGTAACGGAGGAGGGGTGCAATAATTAATAAACAGTTCTCGTCGTTGCGGGTCAGGGGGGTTAATGGACGACGCCGGCAGTCGCCTCCACCGGTTGGGTCATTTAAATACTTTTAATATTACTGATGATGTGTTAACACTAGCAGTACTAACACTGAGAGCAGAAACATCTGTTAAATATTATATGACATCGAAAACCGAATATGTACTTACTGGACCAAATTATAAATTAAGTCATAACATACACCGTAGCTTGTTTAGGTTTATATGTTTTTTTACCAGTATAGAATCGTATTTACAATCTGTGTTTTTTTCCCTACATTTTGTACTCAAGTTGTCGCATGACCTGTCTGGCGCGTTCGGGTATGTATGTTTGGGTAGCCTTTATAACTTTCTGAAAATTATTGAAATTTGCGTTTCAATTCACTCTTCATATTATAGCAAAATGGAAAGCATACATAATTAACCTTCGGCTTCCTATGGGGTGGGTACATTCGCATTGAAAATTCTTCATATTACAACCACTCGCTAAATACCAATAATATCTAGACTATTTATTGTTACCTACAATGATACTTCAATCAATGCAATGCAAATTTTACTGGGGTCACTTTGTACCAGATCACTCCTTGATTATATTTTCGACGATTTGGTAGGTACTAAGGCTTATACATAAACCGACTTATGAAAAAACCGGTTGTCGAATGCCAATATTGTTCGAAAACCGGTTTTATCCGGTTTTCGAAGTTAACAAAAAATGGATAATTCTTCAGAAAATATGATTTAAGAAACACAAAGCGTCCACTGATGGAAAATTCGACATAGCCGGTTAAAAAGTTGAAAAACCGGTTTTCGAATGTCACAAATTTTGCCAAAAACCTGGTTTTTGAAAACCGACAAGCCCTAGTAGACACTCGAGTGTAAAGAAATGTTAATCGCACGAATCGATAAGAACTGCAAAAGATTAAATAACAAACATTTTTAGATGAATTCGGTGGTAATTTTATGGAAGCACATTTGTAATATAAAATTAAGTTTGATATATTTGTTATTCAACTTGTTGTTTTACGAAATGTGACACGTGTTTCGTCTTTTTGAGAAGCATCATCTGAGTAAACCAAAAATTTAATCTTATTTTAAATTATAAATTTCGAAATAAATATCGGTGTTTTGTCTTTTTCTACTGGAAGCAGGTAGGGGGTAACATACAAACATTGATCACAAATTAATTACTCACAGTAGGTACGGCTACAAACATTTCTCGTAGAAACACTTCTGTTGAGATACCTACATTAGGACGTGTGCCCTGCATTATAAGCAGACATGGATTTAAAAAAATATTATTGCGTAACTTTAAAACTCTTCTTGTGAGTTAAAGGGTTAAATGGCAAATTGAATCAATGGCATGCCAAGGTACTGACATTGAGTTGATGATTGCTCGTCTGGAGAGTATCTTTCGAAAAATGCACGTTGCTCCATGCTATTTTCAATATGGGATAAGTGAGGATACTGAAGTAATCGAAGAATTCGTGATTGGACTTCCGTTTCCGAAAGCGAAGAACCGAACTGATGCTCTTTTGCAATCAAAGCTTAATAGAAGTTACACGATTTAAAAGAGGGTGTATGGGCTTATAGAGATGCGTTGTAATATTCTACACGCCTTAAAAGTATCGCAAAAGTAACCTCATTTAATACACATTGCAATAGTGTTATCTCCGTAAAAAAAATATGCAATCCACCAAAACACCAAATTAAGACGTGATTGTACTTAAAAGTTTAAGAAAAACATTTTACTAGTTGGCTCACTTTACCTCTCAATATTGGTATTTTGGTATTGCAAATATAAATATTATACTATATACCGGCAGTGCTTTTTTTAAAAAAAAAGGGTGCTGTAACTCACTTCTCTTTCTTTCGTTTTAAATTAATATATAGATACAACAAAAATATTTTTCATTCTAAATTATTGTTTTTTTTATCATAGTTTAAAAAAAATACTAAATTTCACCAGCCTTGAATAGAAAGAACGATATTGTGTAGTTTTTCTTTCAAGAAAACACATTACTAAAACCTACTTTATTATACATATAATGGATATTTTTTTGCTCTGTTTTAGTCCGCTATTCACTGTGAAAATGTCCAACAAAAACTTAAAAATTAGAGAAAATGTGAAACGTAAAAAATCACCCCGTTTTCTTTCATGTTACTTACATCACATCAAAGAACTAACACCAATTTAAATAATAGTTAATTTGTCCTATAACAGTTAATGGAAATTTCTCTTCACTCAATACATCTTGTTTATATGCCACTGTTTCAATATCTCATAACATATTGCGTATTAAATTAAAAAAGTAAAATCTGGCATATTTATAGAGCAATACTTTTATCAGGCCCCACCTATTTGTCCTGTTTTATTAATTAGTAGATTTAATCAGCAACTTACACAGCAAAAAGTAGTGAAAACACACACTATAAAACACGGTTATCGTGATAGGCTGATTAAAAAATTTATATGCCGCCATTAAAAGTTGTTGGCAATTTACAGGCAACGCCTCGATGTTATATTTGGCTTCACGATTTTGCTACATTTAGTCAGTAAATACAATTATCTGTTAATTTTTTATTACACGTTTCTACTGAAGTAGAACATTTTTATTTTAATTACTATATCTATATATCCAAATGCAATTGCGAAATTAACATTCTTTCATATAGAATACGGTACCTAACAGATTGATCTCTTTGGTGTAAAACTATACATAATTAACATCGTTTTTTACATGTGAAATTGTCTGGTTGTTTAAGGGTGAGTTTAGCGGTCTACAGTGACACCTATATTTAAGACAAAATATTAAATGACTTCAAAAAATATTCGTGTTATTGATAAAATGCAGCTAAATTTTAAAAACATCCCACATGAGTCAAGCATTGTTTATTATTCTATTCCGATAAAATTTACCTGAAAAAATTAAAGGAGCTAGTAGCGTGGTTAACCAGTGACCTCCTATTTTATTCTATTGAATGGGCATCTACTTAGTAGAACTCCATTGTAATTAGCTGAAAAATATCAACGTTATTAGTTCTACATTTTTTTTTATAAAATTAGTTTATAGCTATTTCGGCGTGCGCCATCGTCAGAACTATGAATAAACTTACATATTCTCAGCTATATATACTTCCCTAGAAGAGATACACAATACATCTTGTTATTTGCTCTGAATGAGGTTGCTGATTCTTAACACTCGTAATATGCTCTGACGCTTTCAAGCACTTCAATTCAATGTTGTGTTGTGACTATCACTGTTAACGTTGTTATTGATAGTAACATAATTTATGAAGAGCTTACGTTGGTTTGGTTATTATTGATTAAAACATTGCTACACTTTTATTATAAAAGGTACGCCCTGTGCTATGCAAATATAAACAAAGATTATTACATTTCGTTAAATTACACTCGTGAAGGAATGCTTAAAAACAACTTGAATGAGATTTTTATTGTTATATTGCCTTTTCAAATTAACGAATTAATAAACAACCGTTAGGTAAAAAATATATAGCGTGTGAAATGTAATATTCGTGATAATTTTTTTGATTATATCCCTCGATTAGGAAACGACGTTTACAGAATATATTTCATACTTAAATAATTACATATTGGTATGTAAATCTTCTGTAGGCTAATTAGGTAGTACATATAATATCCAATTTCATGGAAATTGCGCCATGTGTGTTGTATAATGTTTTTTAACCGAAAATTCATCAAAGTTGTAGACCTTTGTTGTAAATTTATTATTCTCGTTGTAAGGTTTTAAATGAGTTAGTTAATTAGTGTTTATTTCCATATTTATTATTTACGAGTAGGTTTTTTTAAAACTACATTGCAAATATACAAAGCTTGCGTTTATTAATCAATCCTTTATCACAGATAATCAGATTAAATTTATATAACGAGACTGAATTCATAATGTGAAATAAAATTCGATAACTTTGTTGTTCCACTGATTGTGCTAAAATTGAAACAAATGTTTCACCTCTTTGAATAGTATCTTCAGATTAACCATCGTAATGTTATTTATTATCAGAGTAAACATTGATTATAATTAGTAATTTAAAAATACAAAATGTATGTTGGGGTTTTTTCTTTCTACTGGACGCAAAGAGGAAATGCAAAAGATTGTAGCACTTATAAGAAATTCATTACTTGTGTTTGTCATGGTTAATGTTAAAATAAAAAAAAAATAACGGTAGTATACCACCTGTGATGCCTAAAAATTGCCTCCTACGTTTCTAATCCCAAATATTAACAACGAGTAGCGAAAACGATGAGTTAATCACTAGTCCTGTTCTTGCTGCATCCTTCTATTTCTATTCATTTCGCAAAAAGCTTGAGCAAACAAGTAACACACAGTTCTCGTAAAAAAACTTATTTTGAAATACTTCTATTAGGATGTCATATGGTCCACATTAGTAGCGAAAAACACATGTCCCATTGAAAATTTTATTTACTAATAATTCATTACTTTTAATGAATTTATTGAACTTCAAGTTAAACTGTTCATTTTCAACTCTTAAGTAATTTAAATTTTTTGGTGTCAATACTTTGTGGAAAGGCATTGTTTTGAAAAATAAATACTCAATTTTACTAATTTCACACGTATTTAACATGAGCAGGACCGGTTTCGCTCATAACGACCGTTTTTAACATTTTAAATTATGTATTAGATATAGTATTTTCACATGTCATATTTCCTTATTAAATGATAAACTTTCACAAAGCTTGTATGTATTATGCATTTTTATTTTTTAACGATTTTTATAATATTCAATTCACTTTACTGAAAATGAGATTTATTTGTCAATATGATACATATTTTAAAAATATATATTTGGATACCTTATTAAAAACAAACTGGGTGGTTTAGGGTTAGTTTTTTGGCTCAAGAATGTTTTAGAAAAGCATATGATGCTATTTCCATGACATATCTTGTCTTCAGCAGATGAAGAAATATTTTGAAACGGAATTTAAATATTGTTACGTAACATTCATTTCTCCCTTTTAGAACATAGCATATTAAGAAATTAAACATAATATTCCGATGTTTATTGAGAATAAATTCTTCTACGTATCAGATTTATTAATGCTATGGTTATTCCCGGCAGTGCTTTCTGTAAAGTGTAAATATACATACATTCATTGAATCAATCATGCCCACTTCATTGTGTACATTTTATCTCGTTTCCTGAGGTCGTTGAGGTAATTAACCTTATATGTACTAGAAGCAAACTTCTGCAATATGGCATTTGTATTGATTTATTCAATGACAGAATATTTATTTCATCAGTTATTCATATTTCCATTTGTATTGACTGCTTTATGAAGAGGTGTCTACACTGGCTACGTAGTTAAATGTTACTTTATGTACTATTTTCTCTGTGGTCACTATTGTAGCCCTCCAATGTCCATTGAAACATCGACCGGTAATCTGCAGAAAAGCGTAAGTTTTTAAATTCTCTAATGATTTGTTCGTAAAAAAAACTATAATTTACCAAATATTACCTACCGAATTTTTTATGAGTTACTAGCCGGTTCCCGTCAAGCGTTGCTATGCTACTCGAAGAAAGAAAGTGTTTGTGTTTTAATTGTGTTTATTGAAGTGTCTGTTTGACGTTTGCTGCCGGTTGTCTATGGTACGACACACGCGACACCTACTGTAACTTAATTGTACTTTAACTTTCGCGCAAGTGCAAGCATACGTTGTCAAATGAATTGTATGGCAAACATACAAACATTGATTTTTATATACAATACCTACTGTAAGCTTATTTTACTATGCCTATAACCTTCCCGGAAGTGCAAGCAAAAAGTTTGTTAAAGTTTTATTGAAATCGGATGAGCGGTGTGGCAACGTATAAAGTACGGACAAACAAACATTAATTTTAATATATAAGATTAAAAATATATGAATGACAGTCGTTAACGTTTTTTTGCCGATTAGGGAGCGATATTTTGAAATTCAGTATAAAATAAAAAAATAAAATTATATGTATATTCTACTGATGGTGTTGCAAATTAAGACAATCTATCGTTACATTATTTATTAATAAATTAAACATTCACTCTAATTCTTAACATACGAATTAAAAAGTGAAATATTGATTAGTTTCTTCAACTGGACACAAGAGAGAAAGATAGATATGTTTTTACAATAATGAGTTTCAACAATACGTATGCTGTCATGGGTTGGGTAGGGGCAAAGCCCCCTATAGTGACTTACTTTACTTAAGACTGCTATGGTAGGGGAGATTATATTCAGAATTATAGTGAAAGGAGGGTATGGAGCCAATAAACTTAGCCGCCCTGTCAGCCAATAAATGCACAGCCAGCGATTGAAAAAGCGGACGTTTTTTAATTTTATATTGTTTCAAAGCATTGCAAAACTAAAGCGAAAATCCACAACGCCATTATTCACTTTTAGTTTTAAGTTTAGTGCTGCATTATTTGGGTTTCACTTTCTCGTAGTTTAGTAAGAATCCCAGCGCAGTTTAAATATTTTAACCGAAGCACCCTCCTTCACTAGTTCGAGTCTAGTGCAGTGGCGTATCATAGGCGGTTCAGTGGCCGCCGCGTAAACAAGTCGTTCGCCGAGTGTCTGACCTCTTTAACCGTGTCATATCTTGCATTCGCGCGAGGCTCCGGAATATTAATTATCCCAACCGCCGCCCACTTGACGTTTGCTTAGTTTAGGGTTGACTGTCTTTAAAATCCGCCCCCGTCACTCCTTATAAACACCGGTAAGCAATTATTCAAAATGATCCATCCCCAAAGTTTTTATACGGATTTCCGTATCTATGCATTTTACACGAGATAACAAAATGTTTCAATATAATTGTGTAAATACTATATATTTGAATACATTCTCGAAATAACATGCTAAGTGGCAAGTGCGGTATTTTTCTTTGAATAGCAGCTTCATTCAAAAATATGTTTTGTTGAAAGTAAATATAATTTATTCATTCAAGAATAAAAAGTAGAATTTCGTAATTATATATAATATTATTTTAGATATTCAAATACTATTAAACAAACCAAAAACATGCTAATAGATATTTAGTGTTATTTATTTCAGAAATTCCGTATTGTATTAAATAAGCTGTTTTAAACATTAAGAATTCTTTAGAGCTATTTTTTTTTTTAAATCTTTTCGTAAAACCTACATAAGGAAACTGTTTTAAGTTTCTGTTGTAAAGTTATAAAAAAAAAGCGGCCGAATATTTAATAATTTGTTTTATTATTTTTGACCCATAGCCAAATACTTTATTTCGTTCCTTTCCCGGCAGTTTTATAACCAGTTCAGTCAAGTTCATCTGTGTACTTGAATACCCGAAGATACCGACATAATTTGAACGATTTAAATTTAATATTGAAATTCAACCAAACACTTCCAGTCGATATCTTAAATTATAACACATTTTTATTTAACGAGTTGAATGTGTCCATGGGAATCACAGTTAACGATTCATCGAGTGTTCGTGAATATTATTTTTTTTAGCGGAATTAACGTGAACATGATTTAAGAAGCACGAACCTTGTTTTCGTTTTTGCGTAACCGGTGAGTTGTTTCGATTAAATCACGGCTTCAATATTGCCAATATTAATTACGATAATCAATCATAATCGTTCCAAGTTTATTGGTATCGTATATATAGCAATATATTTGATATAATTCTTCGGGGCTTGACTATGTACAATAATTATTAAGTCTGTAGCGAGATTTCATCAAACTTCAATATGGATTTATTGTAATAGCACACATAGCAATGTATGTTTTCATATATTTAAAGATATCTAGAATAAATTGGAGATATCTAGAATAAAGAGTGAATATCATACATTTTTTATGATAATATTTTATTGACCAACAAGAGGTGATATATCAGCTGTCCGATAAATGTACCTTTTTGTTTTATTTACAAAAAAAATAATCGATTGGCTCACAAACATTATTTTGCAACAAAACAAAAATTGTCGGGTGCGTAGCGTAGTGGTCAACGTGATGGCTTTCGAAGACGTTCTCACTGGTTCGTACGAACAAATGTACAGTACGAAAAAAGAGCAAAATCTTTAAAGAGTTTTTTGTCTTTTGAGAGCATGGGTGGATCAGATGTATAAAAATTCCCATCCACCCTACCATTCCAGTATTAAAAATAACGGAAAGTAGTGAGAGCGATGTGTTAACCACTAGTCCTGCCCTAGCCTCTTTTCTTCTTTTCCTACTCTATTAAAAAAATACTTCCCTGAAATTCTCATGACTATTAATTTACATGCTCCCAATTTATTCTTACGTGGGCGAAACTATGAGCAAAAACTTTTATTTCTAAAAACTTATACCTCGCTTAGGAGGTATGAGTCACCAGTTCCTAGGGCCGTTCGATTGATCAACTCATTGCCTAGAGAAGTGGACATTTTTAGTGATAGTATTTGTGAACTGTTTGTTAAATTTTACTGTTTTATTTCTTGATTTTGTATGTTGATTTTAATGTATTATGTTGTTTTATTTTATATTTTGTCTCTTTATATTTGTCAAGTACATGGCGAATTGGCGTCAGCTGTTATGTCATGTACTATAATTTTAATTTTAAACAATAAATACTTAAATCAATAAAATTAAATTAAATTAAAAAAGACAGGCTTGACAACTAAATAACAATCAGTAAAAAAAAATGTTGAGATACCTCCATTGGATGTGCATGAACATGGTTTCCCAAACTTTCAACATCCGTGTTCCCCTATTATTATTTTCGTAACACCGAGTACCCCTTATCAAAAAAACTGTTTGTAATCGAAAAAAGTAAGCTTATGCAACGCTAAGCTACATGCAGCTTACCCCCGCGTACCCCAGGGGGCACGCGTACCACACTTTGGGAAACACTTTTATAAAGAAATACATATTTAACATTTAATTGTAACTATCTAGCATGTGATCATTTAAATTCAACTAGATGTTTCAGATTTCGAGGAGAATAATTAAAATTACAAGCACCCACGTCTTTCGTCTTAAATTAAAAGAAATTGACGTTGACCTTGCCGGGAATCGAACCCAGACCCACTTGATCGGTAGATCGAGCTCTAACCAACTATAACACAGCAGGCGACTATTTGACGGGATGTCGTGACTCGTGACTCAAATCGGTTGCCATAGGATTGCCAAGTTGAAATTTTAACGCTGCATTTTCATATAATTTATTTAATTAAATAATCTTCCCAGATCTACACGATCCATCATTTATTATTACAATCTAAAACATTTGTAGATTTACGCATTAACATAGTGAACAATTTGATTGGCTTCTTATTTATAAATCAAGGTCCTGGGAAATCTGTTACATTACTTTATACATGTTGGTACGTATTAGAGGTCTGCACGGGCCCGGGCTTTGGAATTTGGGATATAATCTGGGAAAAAGTATAGCAAATCGAGGATTTCAAATGCCTCGGTGAGCTAAAAAAAAAAAGACTTTCGGAGATAATCTGGGAAAAAGTATAGCAAATCGAGGATTTAAAATTTCTCGGTGAGCTAAAATAAAGAGTTTCGGGTCGGGTTCGGGTAACAAGTGCGGTATTAGACTCGGGCCCGGGCCGGGTCGGGCGTGAGTTTTTCGGGCTCGGTCCGGGTAGTTTTGTAAAATTTTGGCCCGTGCAGACCTCTAGTACGTATGTATATATTACCAATTTAAAAGCATACATTATCATTATTTATTTAGTTCAAAAGTCTTCTTTTTTTGGTACAAATATTCGGAAAGTTAGGGACTGTGATACTGGGATCCTGGTTTTTCGCCGGTTTTGGTTTTACAATATATGGGTGGGCTGGATGTCCGAAGATGCTTCTCAAAAAAGCGAAACACGTACTTAATTTTAAAACACAAGTGGAATAACAAAGCTATCAAATTTAATTTTATATTTCTTTAATTCATACCAATATTTATTACGATATATCAAAATATGGGTATCTAGTTATTCGTTGTTTTGCGATCCCAATTTTACCTCATTGCTGTTTCGTTGCTTTGGAGTCGGAGAGAAAACAGGACTCTGGCTCTTTTTTTAATCAATTGAAATACAAAAAAATCTTTATATTTTAGCAGACATATTTTAGGAGACAGCTCTGATAGTTTTTTTTTAATACCGTTAATCATAATGAAATACCATTATTGACTTTATATTCCTCTGATATTGTGGTCTCTAATCTAGATACGTTGGCGCTAAGAATTATACATGTACCAGCGTAACTTGACTGCCCGCGAGGGCGCCACCATCGCATCATTAACGTTGCCATAGTCAACACGTCCTAGGGCGACAATTTTAGTTCTGAGTTCTGCCACAGTCAAGTTAAAATGGTACATCTCTAATACGTAGGTACTGGTGTTTACTCACGTCGATCAAATTGGCAGCGTCTAATCAACCTTCCAAATAGATAAACATGTCTACTGAAATTTAGCTAGAGTATGACGAATTCTCGTAAATAATAAATAACTTTTCTGTATTAGCAGACATTAACTGTATATTTTTCTCAGTACGATTATTTTTTTATGATAACATCCGTCATTCATATACTCAACGGTTAATATTAATACGAAATATTTCCATTATTACTTTTTTTATTTTTTCCCTCTATTATATAATTCTACGGCTATAATTATGGATGTTGATGTTTATATAATTATCATAAGTTATACGTTTTTTTATTACAATCATTAGTTGTGAAATTTGCATATATGTATTGTGTATATTTGTATGTAGATTAAATCTATTTTTATTTACCTCTATACTTTTTTCAACTAATCAATAAAATTACGAATGACAAGATAAATTTTCGTTACGAATATGCCAGCTCAATTTTTCGGAACATCTCTTTTGTAATTAGTTCAAGTATACTTTTTCGATATGTTCGGCGTATACTTTCATTTGATTGATTCGATGACATTTATATTTATGATTGCACTTCAACGGAAATAAATCAGAATATGGAGAGTTCTTACTTATTATTAGCTTAAATGGGGATTAATCGATAACGAGATTTCACATGATATTTTTTTTTAATGTTTACGGTTACATCAACGCCACACGACAATCTGGAAATCTTTGTATCGAAATAATGACAGATTTCTGTTTTGCATATTTTTTTTTGTTTTTATTACATTACGTTTTATAAGAGTACTGTTATTTGCTGACTACTATTTTTGTAAATATGTTGTACTTACACTAGGACAAATAAACGATATTGTATCAATCAAATTAAAATTTATATATATAATATGTGAGTATAGTACAGTGTATTACACCATTGCATTGTATTCATCATTGCATAGAATGGCATTCATCGTATGAAACATGTGTTGTCGATTGCACTACCGTTGCATTGATGTGGCGATTCGTGTATTCTTCCATTTCTATCTATTCCTTGGTACCCTTCTAACTCATGACTGTTAACATACGCTTCCACCGCGACCTGATAACGCCCCTGTCAAAACCATTATTCATCAGCAATTAAATTATACTAATAAATATAAGAATAACAATTAAAAAATCGAACTGCTAAACGTCGAATCTGTTGAGCATGAAGGCGTTTTTACTAATTACTGTTTTGTTTTGTTTTCAGGTATGTAGGGCGCAAAATATTCACAACCGGATTCACGGTAAATATAACAAAGAATACGCAGACACTCTCCAACAATTTCGGGTGTTGCAGTCAATTTTACCAAAATATACGCGTTATTTAATTAACGTGTTTTACACTTGTCTTCCTACCGGATACATAAATTTTGATGAACGACAGAAACTCTCCGGCGTTCGGATATCGCAGGCCAAATGCAATGTTTCCCAACAGACGCGGTTCGGATATATTACGGTTTTCACATGGATATTTTACCTCTGGGGTTTCTGTCCAATTATTAGACCATTATATTAATTGGATGTACTGTGTACGGTTCTTGAGATGAAACCCTCGTTATTATTAAGGGACTATTTTCTATTGTGTTCCTACGATTCTATATTCTATTTGCCTAGCATCTTATTGCTTTTGATAATAGAAATTTGCATGTTTTATTACGATACGGAACATGCAAGTATTGCTTTGTATTGTCATTGATTTAATGATTGTGAATTTTAAAAGAGAAATATTAGAATCGAGAATGACATACAAATTCTTACTAAAAACGACGATGTACCATGTATAGAGTGGAGTGTATAGTAAAGAAGAAACCGTGCGGAATTCTGACTCAACAAAACATTGTTATTTATTTTGTACAATATATCGGTAAAAAGAAATAAACCACAAAAAGACATTGTTATCGGTAATGAATTTTAAGATGTGATTACTACCGTAGCACTATTTTACTAAATTTAATTGTTTACTTAAATTGAAAATTTTGTCACGAATTAACATTTATAAAGCCAGTATAAAGTGAACTCAAGTCAAATATTAATATTACTTTAACTATTTCTAAACGGCCAAAAAGTATTGTAATTAAATTATTATATTATGATCAATATGCTGTAATACAATTTTGAAGAAATAACATTGTAAAACGTATATATATATATATATATTTTTTGAATCGTTCAAATTATGTACACTCCCACTCCCACATCTGTGGGAGTGTACATAATTTGAACGATTCAAATTTAATATTGAAATTCCACCAAGCACCTTCAGTCGAAATCTTAAATTATTTAAAACGTATATGTTTTATTAATCTTTTGTAGCCTGCTCCTATTTATTATTCATCATCGGCTAACTTCTACTATTTTTCAATTGTCTCTTTGTGATATTTTAATTAGTATTTTGTTTAATTCTCAAATTTATCATCGTCATGTTGATTTAAAAAAGTAATAAGTGTATGAAGTGAATACTTAGAAAAAACACAATATTCCTTTGTACTTCATTCCACTTTATTTAATATGTCAGGACCGGTTTCGCTCATTACGAGCATCGTCAACTGATAAGAAATATAATTTAACAATGCTATTTATACAAAAATGAACAGTTATAAACAACAATTGGCATTGAAAAGAAAATACCAATTACATTATAAGTGATTCTAAAATGTAATTGTAAAATGTAACTTATAATGTAATTGGTATTTTCTTTTCAATGCCAATTGTTGTTTATAACTGTTCATTTTTGTATAAATAGCATTGTTAAATTATATTTCTTATCAGTTGACGATGCTCGTAATGAGCGAAACCGGTCCTGACATATTAAATAAAGTGGAATGAAGTACAAAGGAATATTGTGTTTTTTCTAATATAATGCCTTTCCACCAAGTATTGACAGTGAACACCCTAAAAGTGATCGAAGTGAATACCACAGTTTTGTGAGAACACCACAAAACGGCCTCTCAATATTATATTCAAACAATGTATCGTTAATCAAAATTTCATTTTTTAAAAAGAATTTCAAGTTTACTAAGCGATGTGCATACCTCCTACATACGGTATAAAATGTATGTTTTGATTCGCGTTGAAATTACTTTAAGCAATGAATCGTCATTAATTTTATTGTCATTCTTGGAACACTTACCCGATCACTTGATTATAGTCAAACATCCATGAATATTTAATTGAAACTCACATAAGAATTACGCATCATAACCAATAAAATGAATAGTAAAGTCCTTAGACGTCAATCATTTTAACTAGGCTGGTCGTAAAACTCTTTAATTTACATTCTTCGATCTGTTATTGTTATCTTTAGTAACGATGTGATACGATTAGTTTTATTTGTATCATGAATTTAAAAACTGTATGTGTAGATATAAAAAGGGCCCTAAAATAATCAAAGGTATTGATTCGATGAGTGATTGAGGTCTTATTTTGTTATTTAAGTAATAAACAATGATTTTGACACCAGTCATAATCAGATTCCGATTTGTAAAATATTTATTTTCACCTACTCGTATACATATTTTCTTTAATAATATATACACTTTTTTACACGGTATGCACAATCCACAAAAAAACGTCTCAAAAGTGATATAGACATAGAAAAAAATTAATATTGATTCAATAAACTTATTTATTTAAAAAATATATATATAGTTATTTAAATCTATATAATAGTTATTTAAAAAAAGAACAACATAGTGCTATAGAAAATCGTGTAAAAACAGAAATAATGAACTGGCAATAAGTGAATTAAGTAAAATATTATTCATAATATGTATTTTAAATAATAACAAATTATACTATTAATCGTTTTCATCGATAGAAATGTCTGTCTCGTCTAATGTGTTTAGATCTAATGAAACCTTTTGTTTGTTAATATTGTTTTTTGTTATTAAATTTCTTGTTATTGGAAAAGATTTTTTTGTGTATGGGAATGTGTTTAAACAAATAATACATGTAGAAATATAGTATTTATTTGTTATTTTATGTGGACCGTGTTATTTTCAAATCGTGTAAAAAAGAGTTATGTTTCATATTTCAATCGTTTCTTTGGTTATTTTGTGGATACTTGAGAATTTTCATAAAATATCCACATATTTCTCATGAATAGTAAATGAATTTAAATTGTTTTCAGTAAATCTAGTCTCTCCGTGAATACTTAATTCCATTACCGCTATAATTCTCGTAATATTTCGTCGACATCATAAGTTTCATTTGTCAAAAAAATATACCGAATAAACCAGTAGATGAATTGCAGAAATAACTTTGGATTATAAACGAGGCAATTCGTTATCCTTTCTGTCTCTGCGCGTGAATAAAAATACAAGCAAATAAGCAAGGATAAATAAAATTGTTGAAAATCCTTGCTCAACGTTGAAACTTGGAACCTGAGCTCCAAGGTTTGTTTGTAACTTTGGCATACGTGTATGACAGTTTGCATTTGCCACGATGCTTCAGGGAATATAACTGCGTTGATAATTAAAACGAACTTTACTTCCAGTCTTTAAAAGTATCGAGAAATCCAGCTCTTCTATTTTATTCATTGTCAAACACGGCTTGAATAATTGAAGGAAAACTTTATCACGATATTAACTTATTTAGGCACAGTGTTATCTTCTTTATATTCAAGAATTTGTCTCTTGTTCATAATCATTTTTAAGCAGCTTTAATTATATAAAAAAGTTTTATCCACACGAAAAGCAAGACGGTTGTTTTCGCTTTTTGAAATTAATTTCCTTTGCTGCTTTTAAAAGAAAATTAAGTAGTGCAGTAAAACCTCGACTTAACAAACAACTAACTTAAAGCTCGCGACGGGCGAAACCTCTCCTGGCCATATTTAATAAATGTGGAATGAGTACAAAATAGTGTTTTATTTTTTAATCATAAGATCTTTCCACCAAGTATTGTCTACAGTGGACACCTTCAAAGTAACTTATTGAGTACCCTTTTCACACAGTACTAGGAGACCAAACTACTAACTTCAACTTTTTAACGATTTTTTTTCTATTTAATTTTGAAGACAATATATTTCATTTGTCCATATTTTAGGGTTAAAATAACAGCATCGTGTTTTTACGCGATTAAACAAAAAATAAATGCTCACGGATGGGCGTGGCTTAGCGCTCGACGCATCATCGGTCAGCACGTTTTAAAACTACTTCAACTGTATGAGAACGTGATAATCATGCGAATAAATTGAACATGTTGTATATATGTATTAACATAATGTTTACAAATTTCATGCGTTTTATCAATATAATTTATTGTAACTAAATTAAAAAAACAATTTTTGAACTGAAGAAAAATGTTTTTCTTTTCACACGATTTCATTTTTCAATGAATGTAACATGCACACAGTTAAAGGTCGTACGTGTTTAAAAGCCACTAAAGGAATTTATCATCCGATTATTAAATTATGTAGGTCGAATAAACGGATTCATGTAGACATGTCTAATATTTGTCCATTGATAATATTAAAAGGTACGAAATACGAGTATATCTTCACAGGACAGAAACATGGAATGAACGAGAGGGAAGAGTTGGTCAAATATTTTCTATTTTTATAGTGGTGTTTTTAAATTGTATACGATGATATTTTTTTTATTTAAAATTACACTTAAATTACTTTGATGATCTATTATTCTGTAACGATGTAAGACGCAAATAGATCTTTATTATTAGTCATTAAATTTCTTCGAAAACTACCAACTCATGCCATTATTATTTGAACGTTCATGGTGTACAATTTATATTATTGGCTATTGTCTAGCAGAATATTCAATTGACGAACATGGTTCTCCTAATTAACGTAATCGTTGTAGACTTCCGGCTAATGCATCATTATCCGTAGTAATTGTTTGGTTATGTTGGAATATATCCGTATATCGGTCATCATGACAATTCGACCGCTGGAACCGAATGTTCGTAATTATAATTATCATTAGGCCAATCCACGAAATGGTGGCCGCGCATTTAATATTATTTCTCACACGGAGCTAATATGCGAGTCATACACAAGGCGAATTTTTAATGTGATTAGGCAATTCATTTATTCAACACTAGGTGAATTTTGTCTTCGTATGTTCCCATGCTTTTTTTTCATAAAAGAAAATGATTTTTTCACGAAAATTCTATAGAGAAAACCTATCAAAATAGTGGCATTTGGACTGGTACTGAATCAATGTTCCTTAAAGGAATAAAATGCTAAATTTGAATCATTCAAATTATGTACACTCCCACAGATTTTGTCACTAACGACCCGGGTTTCGCCTTTCGGCATCTTCAGGCGTTCAAGCGCACGGATGAACTTGAACTGACGCTTAGTAAATGGATGTTTCGTGTTTATATATTAAATAAATGTATCACTGAGTCTAAAGCCATCGCTGGCGAAAAAGGGTAAGCTCATGGGAATTCCCAAAGATTTGAGTAGTGAGTGGTTTTTAGAATTATATTTATTTGTTTGTCGGCAAAGGTTTTATGATATTATTTATGATATTATTTATATAGGGTATAGAAGTGGAGAGCCAGGAAGGTTTAATATCTCATTTTAATGTGCATTTAATTTTATTTGGACACATCAAGTATCCTATTAAACATTATGTCAGATGTTTGTGTTTACTATGTACATATTTTGTTTTGACCGGTAGTAATGCTTATATTATATCGGAGATCTTAGCACATTGTATTTAATTGCATTTAAACAGGAAAAATAATCTACAAACAATGAATAATATGTACCCAAATACGTAGGATGTTATAATATGCATTGCTAAAAAATTGTGGTCGTTATGGTCACGGATAGATAACATCAGTATCACAATGCCGGTTTTAATGTTATCACAATTAAAAAAACAAAACTATCTGGTCCGCATCCTTATCAACAAAAAAATTATAATATGCATGTATCCGTTCTTAATTCACAATAAATCTATTTTCGGTAGTTACCGATCGTGAATTTGCCGGTAATGCATACCATATTTTGTACCCACCTTAAAAATTAAATTCGCCATGAAACTACTAACGTAGAGGTAAAATAAGAAGCTATTAGGCACAAATTCCTTTCGATGGTAATAAAATTACGATATCGTTCCTCTTGTCTGTTTCCAGTGTATGGCTTTAGGAAAAGCGAATAGTATTTACTAGTATTATTTTTAAATTCGCTCCTCGCGTCGCTCAATTAAAAGTGTCAAAATTTAAATTTCCGCCCAATAAACGCTCAGTTCGTTAATCCGGCCTGACGTTTCAATTTCGGACGCTTATTCTGAACTCTGGAACAATTTTCACGCACCGCATTTCCTCGATAGCATCAGAATAATCTTTATCTACACAACAGTTTGTATAGTTATGGATGTCCAATGAGGATTTTTAGCCGTGATCTCTATGGAAATATTGTTTGAATAATACGATTTTGACAGCTTTTACTGTTAAGTATTTATTTATATTCAATGTTACTGAAAACTGTTTATTCGATCGAAAATAATATGATATCGTGTCAGAGGTAAGACCCAAATTATAAATATTATATATAACACTTTCGATGGATTCGGCGATAACTTTGTGGAAGTTTATTTTAATATAAAATAAAATAACTTAGATTATTCCACGTATTGTGTTACAAAATGTGACACGTGTTTCGCCTCTTTCAGAGGCATCCTCAGGCAACTACTTTTGCAAATGCTTGCTTAAGTACGAATGATTTTAATTTTACTCGTGATATATTATAATAAAAATCAAATAAAAATGGGAGGCAAGGAGGGGATGATAGAAAAACAAACAAACGATAATGGTAATGCAAATGACATTTACATTAAGAAATGATAAACTAATGAGTTGCGTCAATTAGGACGGGTTAAACCGTTAGAAAATATATTTAACAGTGGTGAACCACCTGTTTTATTCAAGATAATATTTAATAATATTTCTTTATTCAATAAAGCTTAGCTTTTTAGTTGGAAAGGAAGGGAATTGCGTAAAAACTGCGACCCGGAAAAAGGACTTAGAAAAAGTTTTTTCTTAAACAATTTATTAAATTAATATTAGTTTAAGTCAATAAGTCTCCGTGCACTTCAAGGCTGTGCATATTTCATTATTTTCTATTATTATAAAATCGTCAAACATTTCTTGTGTCATAGGCGTCAGGATGGGGTGGAAGGGGCTCGCGATTGCGGGTCGGGTAGAATAGCTTAAATTTATTATTACGTATAATTTTATAAGAACACCATGAATAGTATAGAGATTAAGCAGCCTCTATTATAAAAAATATTCAATATTTTTTACAATTATTAATCTCGGTACTCAATGCAAATAATTTATACGTAATATAAAATTAACCCTTAAACGCATTCGGTAGCTATTTATATCGGTGTAAAGATCAGGTTTTTCTGGATTTGTTTGTAGCAGGTACTTCATTGAATTGACGATTGACGTTAACACCCTTTCAGCGTTTGTTATCACTTCAGAAAAAATAGCCGCATTATTAAATAAAATAGAAAGAATAGAAAAAATGTCACGGAAAAGGAGTTATCGCTCTCGCTTTGTCTTTTTAGGGGATCACAGATCGAATAGTGACGTTGAAAATAGATGAATATATCCTGAATGTTTTCGTTCTTGGGTTCGAATATTTTACCGCGCACCAAACAAGTGTGAAACGCTCAGAAGATGATAGATAAGACACACGTGTTTTTAGCGTTTTTTGTATAAATTTTCGCAATACATTATAAGATTATTTATTATGTAGATTGCTACATATAACTTCTTATATATATATATATATATATATAGTTAATACATATTTGATGACGCCATATCAATAGAAACACGTAAATAATATGAAACCAAGACAAATTAAAAAAAAAATATGTTCGTGGTGAGCGAAACCGGTCGTGATCACGTAAAATAAATGTTGAATTAGTGCCAAAGAATGTTTTATTTTTTTAATATAAATCAAAACAAATGTATCAATGTGTTATAATACAAGAACAAAAAACATAAATATGGGATAATAAGCTCTTAAGTAGTAGCATAGTTCTGACGATGGCGAACGCCGAAATAGCTATCAACGTATAACATATAAAAAACTGTAGAACTGAAATACTTTGAAATTTTTACCCTATTCTTAAGTAGTTGATAAGTAATTCGGAGCCGGTTTCGGGTTTTTTATTTGCCCCCATTGTCCTAGTATATAGAAGATTTTTAAATCAGAAAATATCCTTTTTATCCATGTCCGCTCCCAATGTAGAGAAAATGGCCTCCTTACGGAAATGCTTAAAAATTGTTTCTACGAAAACTGCTTGTTCACTCGGTTGCTCAATCTCTCTTTTTTCTAGCGAGTAAGGGATTGTTAGTAAGGATAGGGCTGGAATGGGATTAATCGCTGTACCCCGTTATTTAAAGATTGGCATGGTAGATAGGAATTTTTAGACATTATAAATATTTACACCTTTGAACAGCAAATCGACAAATCAAATAAAAAAAAAATTGTTCGAGATTTGAACTTAGGATACGAACCCGAGAAGTCCGGCATGGAAGCGAAATATGTTGACCACTGTGTGGTGGCTCAGACAAAATTCCTACGATATATGAAGATACCTACTCTACTCTATCATTTTTATATGGAGAGAAATTGTTTCCAATCATACCCGACCCGAATTAACTGTGCCTACATGTAGAAGTGAATTTGGCCCGCATGTCGAAAAGACGATCGTTAATGTCATTGATAAAATACTACGCCGTGTTCTGTTC
Source organism: Himalopsyche anomala (assembly GCA_031772345.1). NCBI lineage: Eukaryota > Metazoa > Arthropoda > Insecta > Trichoptera > Rhyacophilidae > Himalopsyche > Himalopsyche anomala. The sequence continues at coordinate 12,065,702 of CM062827.1, read as the reverse complement.
GGGTACCCGTCCTCCAAAAACTGACAATCACAATTTGGTGACTAATAACCGCGACGGTGCGAGAATTTCGATGAAATTTCACAGTCCATTTATTTCCAAGTGCCCGTCGATTATTTCAAAACAATACCAACTGCCATTGCTCTCTTCTCTCCGTGTAACGTTTATCATTAGGAGCTTCGTGGTCCAAAAATCTGAAATTGAAAAAAAAAAACATTTTAGGCGGCTTCTCGTTTATTTATTACAGCACGGCTAGACAATTTTTTGCTCGCTGTGACTTTGTCTATGGTCGTCTTCGCAGATGTTCTCCGAAGTTTGATTATATTTGTAACTATTTAGATGCATTTTTTTTCGTTACGTAATGCTAAAAGCAAAAATCGTATATTCATGTTTCTTAAAGTTACACATTCTTTCACGATGCACATTTTAATCAATTGAATTATGATATACGAATATCGGAATAATTGTTTTTAAATACCTTTTTAATTAACTGAACAAAAAATTCGAAGTAGGTATCTTATTTGGATTTGTTTTCAAAAAACTGAATAGACTAACGGTCTGAATTATTGGCGGCTGGCGCATTATTTTATACGGTATCATGAAAACCACAATGACATTGGAATCTTTATAATCTCTAAAAATTTTCAATTGTAATTTTATTATTTTTTTAAATAAATTGTCACTTATAACCCCCGCAATTTCATTCGTGTTGGTTATTATTGGCAATTTATTTATTAACAGTATATGGATTACTAAAGAAGCTTATCTCTACAGAGCTGCTTGTTATTTTCAGTTGGACAACCTCTCTTTTTTCAAAACGAGTAAGGATATAATGATAGGGATAGGGCAGGAGTAATGCTTGGCTAATCGCTCCCTTTTTTTAGGATCGGACGGATTGGAGGGAATTTGAGAAAATTCCGACATCTATGTCTATTAAAGTTAAAATTGATTGTCAAAAATCAATTAAACTGTCCACACAGGTAACTAGGATTTTTATTCCGGTGAACCCGGCTCGGCAATTGTGTAAATAGCTATCAGCCGTATTACAATATACCTACCTATACGAACAAAACCAGCGTTTATAAAATAAAATACATGTCAAAATTATTAAATTTTAAGTGAAATAAGAATCATTGCAGCTGTTATAGGAGATATTGTATTAGCTACATTTATTTATTGCTAAAAATATTTGATAAATACAATTGATTAATTCTCTGTATGCGTTCACTTTTTTTTGTACTAATTCGACGATTATTTAAATGTGAATTTTTTGTTTTTGAATAACCAATTGTTAATAACACATGTATTAATTATATTTGTCTTTCTAGTTGTGTGTAAATAGCTCTGCATCAAGCTGGTCATCTTGGTCCTAGTAAATAATGATCGTAAAATAAGTACAAACACAAAGTAGTGTTTTATTATTTGTGACTGGCATAATAAACATCATTATAATCAAAATAGGTGTCCCCGATTTAACATTTTTTTTATTACTAGAACGACATATTATGTATTTGTAATTGTCCTCGTCTGGCATGCAATAGATAAAAAAAGGTTTGTTTCTCAAACGTGTTGCTTTGCTTACGTTGAAATTATGCAAGTGAATCTTCGCCGGATGCATCAGCTGCGGTGCAACGCCGCTGCGCTCTCCAGTTCCAGTGGCGAGAGGCGAATGCAGACGTCGTTGCATTTTATAAGAATGATGGAAAATGACAAGCTCTCAAATGCATTCGTTCACTGCGATTGGTTATTGTGTTTTAAGTGCCAGACTTTCGAAGACTATCAATTTAATACTTATCGATCTGTAACAACTAGTTTGAAGAACGAATACTAAAAGGAAACTAAACGAGGTCGTGAATTTTGTGAAGCACGGCATAGCAACATTAGCATAGCTATTTTATTATACTTTTATATCAATTGTGGAGTAGATTTAATACTTTCGATGGATTCGGCGGTAACTTTGTGGAAGTTCATTTTAATATAAAATAAAGAATAACTCAGATTATTCCACGCATTGTGCTACAAGGCATCCTCAGTCAGACTTACTTTCACAAATGCTTGCTTAAGTACGAATGATTTTAATTTTACTATTCTGTGGAATAGATTTCTTGGAAACAATTGAGCTACCAACGTCGAGCACGTGTAATCAATACGAAACTTTTTTATACTAGATAAGTACAATTGAAGATAAGTAATTAGCCACTGAAAAGTGAAATGAGCCAAATGGTATTTTAGGAAAACATGAGTTAGATGCTTAATAATGTTCTACTAGTATTTAAGTATCGTTAAAGTGAAGTGAGCTAGTGCATACACACTGCAACAGTGTTTTCCCCAAAATAACAATATAAAATCCACAAAAACAATAAGTAAAGTAATGAATGTTTTTCAAAGTGCGATATAAAAGTTTCTTTTCATCATTTTGCTACTTGGCCCACTTCACCTCTTAATGGTCAGTTGCAAATTAGTCTCTTATGTATTGTTTTTCAAATGGATATTAATTGGTAGTTGGCATATCATTCTCGATAACCACCGTTTTCAGTATAGTATGTATAAGAATTTGGTAGGAAACAATTCATGTAATCTGTAATTATGTTTTTAATTTTTTGGCATAGTTTGAAAATGATATTGATTTTATAGCTTCGCATTATACTCTCTATATCATTCGTGCATTCAAATAATTCTTCACATACATAATGTACATGTGATACCTTCTGAACAAACGTAAGTTTTAATTTAAAATTGTTTAATAAACGAGCTGCAAGCGCGTGCTACTGGAGACACAGTTTGACAGCCCCAGACAAAATTAAATACAGTGATATGGTAATTTAAAATTATTTTTTTTACTAAAATTAAACTATGCGCAGTTTTGAAAGACATAACACATTTGTTCGTTTCCCGTAAACACGAGCGGAGGAGTACCTAAGTAGCGAGAAGTAAATGCAGTCTGCGATGGATCCTGCAACAATGCACCCGGCTGCCTCTCAAATGCTGCACAGTAATTTAAATACATATGAGCTATGTGTGAATATGACTTGGTAACTTCTGCATAGATTATAGTGCATGTCTGTCGAAAACCTTACGAGGCGGTAAGATCTAGATATTGTATCAATGAGCTGGCTTATATGGAACTTTAGTTCAGATGCGACTCTGCTATTAAATACACGTACTTTCGTTAAAGTTGGAGACACGCAAGGTGAGATATAATGTAAACGGATAGAATACAGTGGTATTATGAATATCAATGCTATTTATCTCTTGCATCTATTCTGACAATAACTTAAAAACTTTACAACAATCTTAGATAATCTTCGAAAATGGATATGTTTTCAGAATGTTAAGTTAACGCACATATAGAATTTCTTTGATTTGCAAGGATCGTATTTCTTTTCTTTTATTTTATGTATGAGTATTTTTGATAGCCCGGCGTTATTTAATTTGTGTCAGGATTTTTTTCAAAACCCCTCCGAAATGTCTAATATCACAATAAAATGTTATAATTGTTTTATCAATATTATGTATTAATTAATGGAAGCTATTTCACTAGTAAAAACTTGTGGAAGCCCCAGGCTCATGACAACTGAATCCCTCTGCATGGGTGTGTTTTTAATTGCCAGATATGTATCGTATTTTCGATCGATTCAGCGGTAGTTTTTTGAAATGTTAAATTAAAATTTGTTTACTTTGTTGGGAAACAGTGGAATAAAAAAGTTATCGATGTTATTTTTAAATTATATTTTATATTTGTACTGATAATAAAATGAGCTTAACAGCTTAACGACCGCGGACGCGTATTTGAGTCTTTGAAAAATAAAGGTTGCTGGCTGGCAGACTCATATATGCGTATAGGCGAAGTATTTGGAAGCTAAGAAAATTAAATTTGGTAAAGATATCTCAATTTGTTTAGAAATTGTAGTGAATTTAGTAAAATTACAATTTTTTAAAATTGATTCGACCATATTATAAAACTTATTAGTAAAAACACAATAATCCTTTGTACTTCATTCCACTTTATTTAATATGTCAGGACCGGTTTCGCTCATTACGAGCATCGTCAACTGATAAGAAACATAATTTAACAGTGCTATTTATACAAAAATAAACAGTTATAAACAGTTATAAACAACAATTGGCATTGAAAAGAAAATACCAATTACATTAAAAGTGATTCTAAAATAGCACAAAATTAAAATGTTTAACACATCTAACATATAATTAAAAAGTCATCTCAGATTAATAAATTTAGAATGGGAATTGAAAGTAATTACAAACATAATTAAAATTTTGGAATTCTTTGACAAAGTGATACAATGAAAATAATGACATTAATAATGACAATAATATAGTGAATAGGCTTAATGATAGTTAAGAAAATTTCCCCGCTTCCAAGTAGTTGGTAAGTGTACATACTTAAACAAAATCGACAGCCAGGAAGATTCTGAAAAAGAAATTTTTCAAAGACCATATCAATTCTAACAAAGATATATATATATATATATATATATATATATATATACATACCTATATATATTTTAAATTATATAAAAGAATATTTAACAAGGGCTAATGAAATGGATAAAGTTACTTTATCCATTGCATTAATTATTTTGTTTAAGTATGTACACTTACCAACTACTTGGAAGCGGGGAAATTTTCTTAACTATCATTAAGCCTATTCACTATATTATTGTCATTATTTTCATTGTATCACTTTGTCAAAGAATTCCCAAATTTTAATTATGTTTGTAATTACTTTCAATTCCCATTCTAAATTTATTAATCTGAGATGACTTTTTAATTATATGTTAGATGTGTTAAACATTTTAATTTTGTGCTATTTTAGAATCACTTTTAATGTAATTGGTATTTTCTTTTCAATGCCAATTGTTGTTTATAACTGTTCATTTTTGTATAAATAGCACTGTTAAATTATATTTCTTATCAGTTGACGATGCTCGTAATGAGCGAAACCGGTCCTGACATATTAAATAAAGTGGAATGAAGTACAAAGGAATATTGTGTTTTTACTAATATAATGCCTTTCCACCAAGTATTGACAGTGAACACCCTAAAAGTGATTATAAAACTTACATGTTAGTAAAGGAATTCATTTACGATTTAAATAATTCGCAATTTTTTTTTAAATGTCACTTAAAATATTGCATACAAAATAAGTGACTTGATAACATCGCATCCTAGAATGTAAGCGCCGTATTTAGTGTATGGGCCATCTATACATTATAATTTATACAGTGTGGTGCGGCAGCCGTGGCTGTGGGTGAATTCTTTCCGGTAGGCAGGAGGAGAGTTGCGACGGTCTTGTAAACAAAGCGGCGACAAGTCGACACCACAATCCTCTCCGGAGGCGGCTGTTGAAGTCTCGATCGATTCTGAACGTGCAACCTGAGAATATTATTATTCTCGCTGTCAGGGCTGGCTCAGTGCAATCAGAACTTCGAATATGAGATTAATTATGTTATTATCATAGAATAGCCAGAACTAACTCGAAACCCTGCAAAGTAATTGCTTATCAACTAATTAATTCGGTTTCGGCGACACAAAAGTGATTTGGTGTGCGCCAGATCTTACTGATGAAAAACGTACTAGTGCATCCGAAGTTTGCAAGAATCCCTAATAATTGAATGTATATTTATTCATGAAACAATGTTCGATCTCTGTAGCCCAACAGATGCTCAAGACAAGACACTGCTTAACTATCAGGACGTTAAAGGTTTACTTCTTAGCTAGTTCATGTATTGGTTTTTTTTTTACCATGTCCGCTCCCAACGTGGAGCATATGGACTCCTAATGGAGTTTATCTCAACATAAGTGTTACTACGAGAACTGCTTGTTACTCAGTTGCTCAACCTCTTTTTCCAAAGAGAGTAGGAATAGAAGGAAAGGGCTAGGACAGCACTAGTGGTTAGCTAATCGCTCTCAATACGCCCCGTTAATAGAATAGGATGGGTGGGAGGGAGGAATTCAAGACATCATACATTCATGCCTTTGAACAGAAATTCATAAATCGATTGAAAAATCAATTTATAAAACTGTCCGTACTGGGATTCGAACCCGTGACCTCCGTAGCGGTAGCCAATGACGTTGACCACTCGACCACACAGGCGGTTTACCATTTAAAATATGAGCTCTTGAGAAGTTAGATCACGGGTTCCCAACCTGGGGGTCGCGAAGGGTTTGCAGGGGGGTCGCCAACTTTTTTCGATTTTGTATTTGAACAACAAAATAACAAAAAAGTAAAGCAAATCGAGGATTTCGAATTCCTCGGGGGGGTCGCCTAGTCACATAGCTTTATAAAAAGAGGTCGCCACCCGAAAAAGGTTGGGAACCTATGAGTTAGATGAACCAAGTAAAAAAAATCTTTTCTATTTGACGTTTTAGTACAATCACGTTTTCATGTAATGTTTTTATGAATTGCATATTTTTATTTTAAAAAGAAAAAAACTAGTAGAGTGAGTATTTATTTACCAAGCTAACTTTTACGAAACTGAAAGGTATATAGCATATTATAATTTATAACACACAATTTATACAATGTTTTCTAAAATACCACTTAGCTCACTATAGTTCTCTTATAATATAAGATTATAAGGCATATATGTTTGTGATGTCTCTTTTCGTTGAGTTGATGATAACTTCTCATATCAGAAGAATTGGTGACGGCTCCAACTTTGCCGAAAATACCATAAAGTACGATTCCGACTCCTCGGTTTTGGGTGGTATCCCTGTACATGGGGTGAGTAAAAGTGGTATGTGTAGTAAACCACACATACCTGAAATAATTCTCGCCTAACCATTTATGTAGCCAGCCATTTTCTGGAACAAATTATTTATCTTAACCAGATAAGCAGCAATTTTAACCTAATTATATTCGTATATATATGTTATTTCTATTGATCCGTATTCTTGAAAAATTGGTTTGAAAATATTCATTTTATCACAGCATTTACGAAAACGTTTTTTTTTAATATCAAATTTACGGAGATTTAAGTCCTAGGGCGAGTTAGCGTCAAAGTTTTTTGAGTCTCCTTCATCGCTGACGTTCTAGTCATTTATATGCATTCCTCGCTGCCGACGGAAGGGCGTGATCGTTACAGAGGTGAGAAATCTTCAGTGAAGCCAGATCACGGAGACACAATATGCATTCATATGCAAAATGCTGATACACATTAGCAATCAATACAGGCAGCAAATACAATACATCTAATTTTTTACCGAAGGCCAAAATATTATATTTACTATTTGTATTAATCGTTCAATCGTCTACTATTAATAGTGTAATATCAAATGAATTATTCAAAACAGCACTCGCGGGGGAGGGGGGGGGGTAAATGTAATTTTATACGGTCCAGAGACGTCAAAAGATATTTAAGTTTGCAATGCCATATCAATTCTTATTAACAAAAGAATTAGAATAAGTAAGCTTATATTAATGAAACTGGTGTAAAATTAATAATCATGTGAGCAGTCAAAAGCTTTCATTTCATTGATATTGTACAGATCTATGTTACAGATAGGGTTGCCACTTGTACCGGAATTGGAATCGCTGTCCCGGATGGATCCGGATGAATGTTAAATTGTCCTGGAAATGTTGAGCAAATTGAGGATTTCAAATTCTGCGGTGAGCTAAAAAAAAAGGTCTTTCGGAGATATTATGGGAAAAAGTATACCAAAATCGGAGATTTCAAATTCTTCGGTGAGCTAAAAAAAAAGGTCTTTCGGAGATATTCTGGGAAAAAGTACCAAATCGGGGATTTTAAATTCCTCAGTGAGCTAAAAAAACCCTGAAAAAAACCCTGAAAAGGTGGCAACCCTAGTTACAGACATGAACTAATTACAATTGTAAAAGATGTATTTTTGATTTAAAAAATGTACTTTTGTAGTTTTTAAAACTAATACTTTTTCAGTTAGATTTTTCATAACTCCTTAATAGCTTACAACAGCCCCACCGCTTATCCACGAGAACGTTGAATATAAAATATATAGATATTTATGGTTATTGTATTTATACGGTGAAACTTGTCTACATTATGGCTAAACTTTTTACAACAGAGCGAAAAGTTTGCGGTTAAAAAAACATGTGTTGTTAAACGTGTTACGTTTTTAGTGTCTGTTTCCAGTGTTTTTTTAAAGTGACATATACGTATTCGTATTGTATGTATGTGACATAAGTTCTTAGTTGTATTATTGATAGTAAAAAGTTAATAGTTGAAATTTAAACTAATTTGCTTTGGAGATACTATTTAATGATCTAATAAGTAAAACACTAAATTATTTTATTACATGTCATTTTTCAATTTAAGTTAGGACATTAGAATATATGAAAAGGTGTATTGTGTATCTCATTTAAGCCAGTGTAATATATACATATATGTTAAATTAAATTTTAACATTTTGTCATTAGCCTATTTTATAATTTTGCCCAATGTACCACGAGACCCTTTTGTAATGACAACGGTAGACAATTTAAAAACTTAGTTTAATTAATTATTTTATTTGTATGTAACTGCGAGAATAATATAATTTCAAAATACGTACTTACACTTTGATTCAAACAAACTTACTATGGGAAGTCAACAAAAGAGATCTTTGGTAATGTCTGCAAAGAAATTTAAATAATGATATTTTATTTGTCTTTTTTTCTAACGGTATTCTACGTGAAAATTGTTTTTTACTTACTATTTAGAAGATGAATTATTCAAGTATATTTACGTAAGTTTTAGCCTACTGTTTGCTTTCAGTGTTTGATATACAGTTTTTACCACGCGATTAAGTTTTGAATATCTCATGTAATCGAAAAAAGCTTATCTTAATCGAAAACTGATGGAAGGCGTGATATTTTACAGAAAAGTATAGAAAAGCTTTTTAACTTTAATATATGTTTGGAGAAAAGTTGACGGAAAACGATTTTTTGTTATTCTCTGACTATGTACTTAATAAAAAAAATCAATAATATTAGTAGTATTAGATTATAATGTTAGTTTGATTCAAATAAATTATACTTCATCAATTCAATTTATTATGTTTCCTAAGTATATTTTAATTTACATTTTTATGTTTTAACAGCGGTATCTAATCTGATTTTTATTAATTATAATATTTCTGACGATTGCGTGTTGAAACAACAACCTTTGATACCTTTTTCAGATACACTGTTATTCTTATTATGGCTGAGTTTTACTAAGTAAATACTAATTTAATCAATTGTTGCTAACGATGTTGTTGCAGACATTGCAAAGTAGTTCAAAAGAATCTAAATTATATATTATTAAAGCCACTGCGTTTTTGGAGATAGACTGCAAATATAGATAAACAAGATTACTTTATTTTTCAAGGTTTATTTAAAATTAATTATAAGGTTATTTTTTTCAATCCACACCCGTCTCCAATTTGGAGCATATGGCCTCCTAATGGAGGTATCTCAACCGAAGTTTTTCTACGAGAACTCTCGTTACTCGTCTTTGTAGATGGTATGGTAGATTGCAAAGGGCTAAAAAACGACTTGTATCATGATATTAATTAGAAAAAATATATTATATATCATGGTTATTTAAAAAAATATATATATTTCAGGAAACTAGGGCAGTATAAGCGGTGGTTCTATGTGAACTTAAACCCGTAATGTTTATTATATAGCTGCTGCTCATTTCGCTTGCAACCGACTTCCGAGTTATCGCTGTTCGTAACTTAGTGGGCGAATTGCGTGTCTCAAGTAAACGATACATAAACCGTTTTAGTTGTCGATAGTAAACCACTGTGCTACTGCCAAGTATATTTAGATTTTTAACCACGTGTGAGTGCTTTTGCAAATTTATTATACGATTTCATCAGTCATAAATAGCTGACAGTTGTTTATTGTAGAATCCGGCGGAACAAGTGAAAATGGTTTTTAACGATTTTTAGTCTCCTATTATTGGGAATTAATTATGGGCTCGCAAATATACGTGGGACAACACAGTACACATGGGTTTGTGAGATGGGGATTGACAGACATATACGAGATTGTTTATATTTAACTTATACTACCCTGACATGATATTTATTATTATTACTATTTTGAGATCATTATTGTTATACATACCAAGATGTACATTTAAATTAAGAGTGGAAAAATGAGTCGTTTAACACATTAAAGGCGGGACACGTAAAAATACGTTTATCGCGTAATGTCGGTTTTGTTGGTATTGACTCATAATTTAATGGTTTCTTCAAAATAACTGCCGCGGCAAGTGACCCTTTTTGACAATAAGCAATACACCGCATACTTTATTATGCCCTGAATGTTCGTTCACACACATTTTTTTTAAAGGCGCACATGTTTCTCGAATTCACACTTCCAGTGATTGTAAATTCGTAGGAATGAGGATTTTATACCATAATTATTTTTATAATTGTATGGTATGGATAATGTTATTTTTTATACAGAATATTTTGAATATTTCATATTGATAACAAGTGAAGTGCGATCTACAAAATTAATAACAGGTTTTTTATATTTAGCTTAGAAAAGTAGTGAAATTATGATGTATTCAAAATGTTTTCATTTTATTTTTAATGATTAAATGTCACATATGATTTCTTTGAAAATTTCAGCCGAAAATATTGTTTGGTTTTAAGAATGTGATATATTTTTGCGCTAATCACTAAAAAACACCCGCTTATAAAGTGTTAATTTGAGTAAAAAAATATTATTACAAAACAATTTTGTTTCCCGACAGTATCATTGCTGGTCATCGGTGGACTTCCACGACAGCGGAATCCATTTGGTTGAACCAGACAGGCAGGTAGGACTCAGGCTGTCATTGGGTATTCGCAGCGCATGTCCACGCCAGCTCTATCGCTTTTTTATTATTTAGGACAGTGCTTCCCAAACTGGGAGTTGCAGATTTTCTCCGGGGGCCGCCGCAGAACATTTTTTTTTGTATAGGGAGGGGCGCGGAATATTTTTTTCAGATTTAGGGGGCCATGACTGTGCCCTGACTGGCAACAGTAAAGCAGCACACTGGCACTTAGTTCTAACAGAGTACAAGCGTGAGTTAACTAGTGACAAAAACACATGACAATATTTATTTATTTTAAAACCAGTTGAACATATTATCGGTCATGAGTCATGACGGTCCATACTTCTTTAGAATTCAAATGGTATTTAGCAGTTTTTACGAATAAATTGCTTTTCGATAGATATATTTTTTTAAATAACTATCGAGTAAAACATAGCAAATGGTTTTGGTAATGCGTTCATTTCACCGTAACCGCCAGCTTTCTGAAGAGTTTGCAAAATGATGCTAAGTGCCGCATATTACATACTCAACATAAAAAATAGAAGTACATACTCAGTACTACGTATATCGAGTAAAATATTTATCGGTCATAATCTCATGCATTTCAGAAACATTAATGTTGAACAAGTGCTTGGTAATTGTAACACTCCTTGCAAATTTATTATACCAGCCATATTATTTACTTGGTAATGAATTTTATAATGAATTTTATAATGAATGTCTGAAGAGCTTCTGCGTCTTTTTTCAACAGGTTTTAATTTTATTAGATTCTGCTCTACTCTTTTTTTTAAACTATACATCAATCTTTATCACTACAATTTGTTTGGGATCAATTTTATTGCAAATTCACACTAAATTCTCTTCATATTTTCGGAACAGGGATATGTATTTCTCTACAATTCTCATAGCACAGAAGGAACAATGTTTTTCGGAGTTTTTTTTTTACTTGTAATAATTGTTTTAGAATTCACCCATTCAATTATTTATGTTTTTTTTCTGTAAAAAATGATTACCAGAACTTACAACTCGCTTTTTATATCATTAAAAGTTAAGGTTTTTTTTATTCAATAGTGAATATAAATAATCACTTTATCACAGCGGTATCTATCGCCTCACCTCTGAAGACTGTCAAGCTTCTAATGTAGAGTAGACGGGTAAAAAAAAACTTCCACAAATTTGTTGCTGAATGTACCGAAATATAGTATAATATTTTTTTATACATACTAACGCATAGTCTGTAGATGTTCAATTATTTTATCGTTATTTTGGTTATTGGGTTAAAAAAAAACAACAGAATGTGTACTATATATAATAAGAGCGGCACCGGTAGTCGTATAGCTACTATTAAAAAAACCGTCAACTCGGTGGACGGGTCCTAAAAAGGTAAAAGATGTCACAGATCTTACAATATCGTACTCATGGAGTGGTGAAATACCTTATTTTATCGATTGTATGCGAAGACTTAACAACACACTGTGTTATAGTTTAGGAGAAGTTCACAACCAGATATTTTTCCGTATCCAGTATCCACTTACAGTCAAATAACAGTATCCTACGTCGGATGATTTCTATTCAAAACAGCTGTTTTTTTTAACAAGTGCTCATTAGTACATTCAGAAAATCTTACTGAATTTTTGGTATATTGTGGGGAAACTATTTCTATATATTTTTTAGTAGAGTTTGTCTCGTTAGATGTATGTATACAATACTTATTATTTTTAAAACATATCACGAGAATAAGATTCACGTAAACTTTGAACCTGAATTCCGTTATCAGTTATCATAAATTATCTTCTTTTTCAGTAGCATGTTGTGATACAAAGTAACATCGCGTATTGGTAAATCAGATATATCTAATGTTTAAATAGCTTCATATGAACTCGCTTTCTTACTATCACGTACGATCCACGAAGACACTAATAATAATTACCTCCAGGTTGGCAACTTAATTCGTACGTTTTCAAGCCTTACTAATATTCGGTGACACAGTTGACGGTTCCTGTGGGAAATAATGTCCCCCGCCATCAAATACTTGGATTTTGAGGGTAATGAAATAACTACTATTAGAATAAGCTCTGTCTACAGTATTGACACAATTTTGAATTCAAGATTCACATATTACATTATAATTTAATTATATGAAATATAACCAGTTGCAACATGATACAATAAGTCAAACTATCATATCATATAAAATATTTATATTAATATTTCTCGTCTGAAGAAATCAAAAATATGTTCGTTTTAACAAAGCATTCTTCAGTTCAACTGACGTTAAAGCGTCTCCGTTCTCTTTTCCCGACATGTATGCGGAAGGTATGTGGCTTCTTTCTTATTTCTCGCAATTATAACTCTTTTTCATAATCATCCCGTTTGTTTTAAAATACATAATACGGAGAGAGGAAAAGTGCCCACCTGCAGATTGCAAAAGAATACTTTTCGTTAAATAATAATATTGATGCTTTATTTGTTTTCGAAACCTTCCTAAAACATTAACTACACCTAAAACAATATACTATGTTCATAAATGGAGCACGATGACAAAATCAGACTTAATTTTTCCTCTGTTACTAATAGCCGTACTCTCGTACGTTCATATCAGTATGCTTACAGTCAAGGCTGGTGATATTAGGTCATTTCCTTTCTCACCCTTTATAAAAGCCGTGCTTTTAAGCCCGTTGCTAAAATTACCGAATCCTTAGGGGTTAATTGCGTCAGCGACCCGTGAATGAAATGAGTTTTTTTTTCGTTTCTTTTTCAGTCAAAAGCTACGGCTATTTGTAACAATTCTGAGTTTTTCCGAGTGGCATTTCGTACTCAACAACAAGGCTAAGTCTAAGAGACATAAGTTTACTTTTGGCAAGTAATGGGCAATACTTTTAACAAAATGTATTCAACTGGGATGTATTTATCCAGCAATATATTAAATACTTCTTTCTTTTATCTGTATAACATATTTTAACGCTACCCATTAAGTCCACGAGGCTTCTAGTAACAAAAAGCGATGGCTACATTTTTTCAAAATCTAGAAAAAAGATATGTATATTCTATGCGCAATTTTACACTAGGTGAGAAATTTAATATGTTCCAAAACTCAATACATATAAGCTTACGAAAATAAATGTCAAATCTGGTTGATTCTTGTATATATGATACATTTCTATATTTATTCTTGAGTTAACCGGCCAATAAACGCTGATTTTTTTTTTACCAAGAGTTACTGTTGTACACTTTAAAAAGTTATAACAGTATTAAATAAATTATTTCAGTTGTTTTCTTTTCACTTTGGCGTTATAAAACATTTTCAGTTGTTAATAATATAATAGTGTGCGTTTCGTGAAAAAAGGGTCGTAAGGGCTAAATAAAAAAATATATTTGGACTGTGTAGTAAGATACACTGCATACTTGGGGCTAAGGAATTACAAGAAGCTTGAAACAGACAGATGGGAGTGATGTTTCCTGAAAACGGCCATTCCACAGTGGTTTGTAATACCTACCCATTTTGCTTCTAGAACGGTATAAAAAATACAATGTTTTTATTCTGCTAACATTACATGTACAACTGTAATATGAATATCCTAAGCTCGTTCATTTTGAAAGTTATTTTGAACTAGTACTTATGCAAAAACCTACCTTTGAAAATAACCGGTTTTCGAATTGTACTGTTTTCTAAAACACTGCTTAAACCGGTTTCCGAAGCTTCACATAGAGGATAATTAAATTTAAATAATGTTAAAAACCAGCTAATAATCCTCGTCGTGAGCGAAACCGGCTCCGGTCTTATTAAATAAAAGTGGAATTTTGGTACCAATGTCTATTTTTTTTTTGAATAACAATAAAAACTTTATTTATTTACTATCAGCTTTGTTACCAAAAAATAGTAGAATTTCTTTCGGTATTCCTTTCTATTCGGGAGTGGACTTGCCCCGTACCCAAAAGTGTGTCCGTGTCAAAATGCAAGAAAATAATGTTTTAAAAATAAATCTAAATATAATAATATAATATTTAAAATAACTTTGATTATTCCACGTATTGTGCGACTAACTGTGACACGTGTTTCGTCTCTTTCAGAGGCATCCTCAGACTTACTATCGCAAAATTTGCTTAAGTAATGAAGCAAGATTGATTCTAACATTTAAATTATGAAATTACAAAATGGAGTTTGGGTTTTTTTCCTTTTTAGGGAAGCAAGGAGGGGGTAATATCTAAATAAAGCAAACAAATAATGATACCAATGAGCTGCTATCAATCAGATTGGGATTTTTTCCCTTTTAAGAGAAGCAAGCACAATACGTGGAATAATCAAAGTTATTTTAAATTTTATATTAAAATGAACTTCCACAAAGTTACCGCTGAAACCATCGAAAGTATCTAAATATAATATTTTAAACGCATTCATGTATGTATACTAACTATCCAACTGTAAATATAATGTATTATATCTTGCTTTATTTGTTTCCGATGTGGTTTCGTGTCAACATACATATTTTTGAATTTAGTAATAAAACATCATTGAATATAAAGTAATTGAATCTGGGTTACCAAGATGGAAAAATTTTGCCAAAATCCGGGTTTTCAAAACCCGATTTCAGAAAACCGACAAGCTCTAGTTTTAACTATCGTTTCCCATTTGGAAGTGGTCCTTAGCTCTAAAATTTGTATCGCTTAAGAATATAACAACATAAATGTTTCACAGCAAATAATAAACACTGGCCTAGAATGTTGAATAATTTAAATATATCCGGGCTTACGAGCTCACAATAGTTAGGCCCTTAATTACTGCGAAGACCTTATACGCCACTCCATCGAGCGACTCGTCCTCAAAGCCTATATAAGCATATTTACGTCAGATTAATTACTCATTTACGTCAATTAGCCTGGTGGCGTGCTCTTGGCGTCTCAGGAGAGAGCAGCGAAATTGTGAATGATGCCTCGGTCACAAATGACGAAAAATGGCAACGTCATTACCGCAAGCCGTGCAAATGGGATGACAGTTTTGTCACTCCAGCCATAATGTATCGTACTTTTGGGAGGAGAGCGAGAGCACGCGACATGACGTTGTGCTAAATATACCCAGGACGACACGCCCCTGTCTGTCCACGTGGAGGACTCCCGACTGCAATAATATTTTCAAGTTTTCGGAATGTAACAGTTTAATAATTCTTAAGTGCTTTGTGTGAATTAATTTTTGATTACCACAACATAAAGAGTTACTCCATTGAGTAAATGGCTTAAAAATGTATAGCTTAGTTTTTGAAACATAACATTACCTTTGTATCTATAATGTTCATTTTATTACATTTCTATATTATTAAGGGCTGTGGTGGAGTCAGGCTGTTTTAGCTGGAGTCATACTCGAAAAAAAA